>JAAIXI010000248.1:16449264-16476225 GCA_013403645.1 Heliconius nattereri
AAGTTTCACTTATCCCTTACTCTCAGCATATAAATAAGTATATTAATTACGTTGGCCATTTAATGTAGATCAAAACTGTCTTTTACTGTTTTTCATTTTAATAAGTACTTTAAAAGTTGTTACAATATCAAAAACTCGCCATGCGTCCTGCGACGTTTTGCTTATACAAGCGCGTCCGCCGCGCCCGCCTGCCTTACACGCATCGGTGTTTCAGTGGTAGAATGCTCGCCTGCCACGCGGGCGGCCCGGGTTCGATTCCCGGCCGATGCATTCTATTTAATTTTCCTCACAGGCAAGCCACCTAGTGTTTGCATCAGGGACCGAATACCCTCTTCAGCATTAACCACAAGCTCGAAAATAAAACCCGCCTGCTTCTATAGCAACGAAGACTTAGATGCGTTTGCACAGTTTGCATAATCCAGTAGTTAAAGCGGGCGAAGCCGCAAGAGGGTCGCTAGTTTAATTATATTTAGTAAAGAATGTTTGCTTATCTCAGTTCGGTTGTCTATACCGATGTTATACACTTTATATATCGTAATTTTAATCATTTGGGATTTTATTTGATAATGCTCGCAAAATATACCTTATTTAATATAGAAAAATGTTTAGTACTCTAACACCACCTACGTATCTATCGTACGCACGCACGGAAAACTTTAGGTACTTTTTCTAATATTAAGAATTGCCTTTAGTTACTTTTACTTATTTTGTTTGTTCATTTCGGTTTCTCAGATATTTTATCTAATAATAAATCGCCACTTATTATTCTATTGAAAACCGAAAATAATTTCATAAATATATTTAATAAATAATCGTAAAGTACAAGCGGGCGTAGCCGCGCGTCCGGGCCCACTAGTTCAGAATATATTTTGCTTTATTGCAGACATTTTTAATGTGGGGCTGGAAAGTGAATCTAGAGTCTAGAGTGATACCTAGATATTAGACCTGTCTATCCCAGGGAATGGGTTTATCTAAAAGATAGATGGTAGAGACTCTTCTAGTTTTATCGAGGGGGAAGAGTATTTCTTTACTCTTCTCGGGATTGACCTCGATTCTCCATTGGCGGAACCACGCACCGAGTGCGCGAGCCGCTTCCTAGAGTCGATTCTTTAATGTGAGAGTGCAACGTGAAGTTGTGAAAAGAGCTGTATCGTCGGCGTACATAGCCAACACCCGAAGTGAGCGGTATGTCACTGGAGTACAACGAGTGCAGGATAGGACTGAGCGTGGAGCCCTGGTGCACGCCTGCGCGGAGGAGGCGGGGGGAGGAGAGAGTACCTTCGACTTTATAGCGAAAGTATTTATTAGTAAGAAAGTCCCGCAGTATGTGCACGAGCTTGTAAATCAAGCCGTTATGCCACACTTTATCGAAAGCTTTCGCTATATAGAGAAAGATAGCAGATGTATTGCTGCGGAGACGAGTCCTTACATTGTGTCGAGCGATGGGGCGCCCATTCTGCGACCGCGGAATCCACACGCGCAATGTCGTCAGTCAGGTACGTATCGTCGTCGTCGCATAGCTTGGTTCCTACGCCTACTCAATCCCCTGAGCTTATTTGAGATATCAAACCTACCGTCGCACTATGGACAATGGTAGAACAACGCCAGATCAAAATTCATTTTTACAAAGTCGTCCCTGACGCACTATATTTTTTTTTAATAGTATAAGAGTGGAACTTTAATGTTATGAATTATTTTTTCGGGAATTATATTTGGAATATGTATTTATTCATCGTGTCATTCGTGAGAATGTCTATTTCAGGTTGTTCACTTTGATACTATAAACATCATTTCCTTAAAAAATATGCAAACCGAGTCACTCATACTAAGTAGCGCTAGAATGTCGCTGTCTAATAATTGCCTAGTAGGCGAACGATAAAGTGTTTTATATATTTTTAAAAAGCCCATAGTATGTAGATTTTAAAACAGTTATTATATTGTGGATATATTTTTATAAAAAAAATTAACAATAAGTGAAGACAAAAAAGGTACTTGTTTAAAGTTCATCGAGACTTTTAACAGCTACCGACGTCTTCCGACGCGTTATATTTGATATTGTTTTATAGTCCAGATATTCATAAATAACATTTATAAAAAATCAGCTGCAGAGACGTGCAGACTGAGAAGTTATCACGAAAACTACGTGCAAGTCAGGGGACACGAAAACTCTATCTATTGTAGTTTCTAATGTTTTACCATTTAATTGATTAGATTGCGGTAAATTTCCATAAAATTATTGTTATTTATTGATAAAAGGACGTTTTATCTTCATTTTGCACACATTTTGCGCAATTATTTATTCACACTACCCTCATTTATGAAATTATAAGAAGAGTGAATTAATTTAAAAAAAACTATTACAAATTAGTAAAAAAATTACTAACAGACGTTTGATTATTAAGTGTCTTCACTAAATTTAAAAATGACGAATACTTTTAAGTGTTCCAAGCGTGAATTATTACATACTCTCATACATTGAAGGTTCAGGGTTTAAGTTCAATAGGAGAAGAATTAGTAGACTTTAAATAATTTAATTGATCAAGTGTTTTATGGTTTATTATAATTCACCCCTAAGGGTACAAATAAGCAGGTGAAGCTGCGCGCATCCGTTTGATATACAAGATATTTAAATGAAATTACAATTTTAACTAAGTACTCCTAAGTTAACCTTTAGTAGTAAATTACATTATCTATTCGTAACTGCGTCACACGACATACAGGTTTGGACAAACACTGTGAAATGAAAACAAATCCTACATCTGAACTGTTGACCCATCTTAATATTTTTTTTAGGTATGGGTTTGAAATATTCTTATCTATATGCTGCTCCCGTAAAAGGAGCGCAGACGCTTCTACCGTATTTCGTTATAAATTAAAATTTAGTTTACCAATTTTTTGGTAACTTGTTCCCAGACCGAAGAGAATAATATTAATTTGTAGAATATTATTTTTTAAATTAAACTTCTTAAATGAACAATTAAAGTAAGGAAACCCTCAATCCTTACAGGGCAGCAGCGCGGAGTGGAGTGCGTGGGCGGCGGCGGCGCAGCTCCTGGACTACGTGCTACTCGCGCTCATACTCTTTACTCTCTTTGTTGTTGTGTGTCTCAGCTTTTGAGCACACCTCTCCACCTCCACCCTCCCACGGCTGTTATTGCCACGGGCGCGTCTAGAGACATTCTGGGCAACCTGGCCGGTCATTTAAACGGTTCATTTACATGGCATTGCAAATTATAAATAATTATGTGCATTTATTTCCAGATCACATTTTTTTTTTCTTAATTTTCAAAAAATGAAAATATTATTGAATTTTCTTTATTTTTGAGCTTTTGAAGTAGTCTTTTTGTATTAAGGTTTATTTAATTTATTTTACCTTATTTTTTTTGAAAAAAAATTATGGAGTTTTGCTTTGTGGAGTGGACTCGGCTCTCTCTTTCTACGCCCACGGTTTTTAACATAATATTTATCTTCGTCATAGTTCTCATCACTCTACCGTTCCTAAAACAAACAAATTTGCACTGCACGACATTTTTAAAACCATAATTTTTAATATTTTTATTTGAGTCGCCTTGGCATAACTATTCCATGTTAATAATTGTGAATACTTAAAATGTTTTACTAAATTGAATAGAAGAAATAATAATTATATTTAAGACGCCACTTTATTTCGGGTAGGTACTTCTATTGTTCTTTAAGTTACTCGTATATATTTACATATGTAAGTGTACTTACTACTGAGTAATATTTTTATAAAAATATAATTAATTCTTGTGAGTTTTATTAAGAACCCATCAATCAATTATTGCCTATACGAGTATTCCTAATCAGGATTTTATCTTATAAATATGAGACGATCCTGTTGATAACATTAAATTATATTACAATTTACTAGTATACGAGTATAGGACAGCTTATAAGTAAAGCAACAAGGAGCCCGTTGTAGAATGTTTTATTAGATGCCTGTTATGGCATAAAATAATAATCATTATAGGAATAATAATCGGAAAAATAATAATCGTTATAATAAAATAGTAAAAATATTTTGTCTGTACATTTAGTATTTTTGACTGAAATGGATAGAGGGACACTTAAAGACGTAACGCGTCTTTTAAAAGATATTACTTTACTTCAAAGTCAAGTTATGTCGTTACAAAGTAAGCGGGAGGATTATATTACAAAAACGGATTTTGAGAAACATATTTTATGTAAAAAGACTGATTTTTATGTGAATACTCGAAGAGGCGGTTCTTGCCTACAGGATGATGCAATAAGTGAGCAAAGGGAGTCAGCATGTGAATCACAAAGCGTCGCGTCGTCCTCAAGCGTGAGTAGGCAAAAACTGACTATTGATAATCAATATCCGTTATATGCAAGTGTTGCAGCGACGCAAAATGATAACGCTGCTTCTTTTATATCAGTACAGCAAACGCAACGTGCTGGGGAACAACTCAGTAATAATTTGCGTAAATCTAACTTAACTGCTATGGCACCCTCTGAAATAATGGGCAAACAAAATGGCGAAGGTGACTGGATTCGTGTGAACAAAAAGAAGAAACGATTTAAGGGTATGCGAGGTACTGCCAGTGTAGACTCGGGTNCACGAGCAGCACTAACACTCTCCTCGGCACATTGGCATGTAAAATGGAAGGCCCGCTTTGGAGGCACTGGAATAATATTCATGTTAATACAAACAAAGCTATAAATAATATCAATTACTAACGTAGATTAAGCAAATGTATACTAACAAAATTTTATATGGATTATGGATGTCCGAAATAAAGATTTATTATTATTATTATTATTATTAAAGAGAATAATAGAAAGCAAAAATTTTTTTTTTGATTTCTTGTCTGTATATGTTTGGTCACGCTAATATCCGAAAGTACTGAACCGATTTATTTGAAACTTTCACCATTGCTTTGTTTTAACTTACAACTTAACATCTAAAGTTTTTTTCTTCAAATTCGGGTCATAAAAATAATAAAAACCGGCATTTGAATGAACTCAAGGCATGAGTTTGCCTGCAAATATATAGCAATCCATATATATATTTATACTGATAATAAATCTGTGTTTGATTGTGATAAATCTATATTTTTATCCGGCTTTCAAAACAAGGAGGAGAAGGAGGAGGGGGTTTTCAATTTAATATTTTCGATTCGATGTTCACTTCATTTATTCGATAATTATTTTATTACATTACTACAGTTATTTTACAAAAAATATTATAAATCCTCACCCAAATCAATAATATAGCATTTAACGCTGTTTCTGAACGAGTACATCAAATTATTCATTGACATCAACATATTTGACTATCAATCAACTCTATTAAATTAATAATCATATACACGCTCTAAGCGCCGTAAATTAAAAACTAAACTGATAATCATGGACACAGAACACATTTACTCAATCATGGAGTTCAAGCGGGCGAAGCCGCGGGAGGGCCGCTAGTTATTAGTTAGGGCGTTAAGTTCCACTAATCAACAAGCAATGTCTCGAAAAATTCCCTTTACCTACCTACGGTACCTACGGAGGGAAAGTGTGATGCTGCTTTTTAATATATACAATACTCTTACATTAGAGATGGCCGCTATCTGTGGCCACGATAAACGTTAGCTCCGTATCTTATGTACATAAAAAATACTAAAAAGTGATTATTTATACTAAAAATAAGTACAGTGGAAGCATAAACATGTGACTATTTAGGAATATTATAGGCAACGTTTAAAACCAAGGAATAATTAAGTAATAAACGTGTGTAATAAGTGAAGTGAAACAGACCTCAAATATGAAATATCAGTGACAATTCCGACAATTAATAGCTAAAGCCGGTAAAAAATTATCAAAAAGATGAAAACTATAAATTATATCAATCAAGTGTAGAAATAAGTACAAAACTTACCAAAATCGATAATATCAATACATGATTAAGCATTTTAATCGATGACAGCGTCATCTAGACGACAAAATATAAACTATTAGGAGTAAACAACTATCCCGCTTTCACCTACTGAGCAATAGAGGGCAGCATCAGAAGAATAATTTTGTGTACTCAATAATATTCAAGGAGGAATTTTCAAGGACTTAAAAACTTTATAATGTATGTAGCTTATAATAATATATTTAATCAAACACTGTTGATTATTGTAAGTGAATTAATTGCTACGGGAGAATAAATATTGTAACAGATTTGATTGTAGGACCTGTTTATCAAACAATAGTGCAAAACGAACATTACGAAGTACGATATAAAGACTATTATTAGATGTAGACAAATTCAAATCATTAGTATATCACCAGCACTTAAATTAAAAGAATTTAACTACTTACAATTTAAAATTGTTATTAGGTTATTATTATTATTATTTTATTAATTGTATACGAAACTGGTTTCTATTGTATCTACGGGTTGTCACCAAGTAGATACAATTTATTTTTAACATTATTATTTTTTTTCTTTTCTCTTTTTCTTTTGTATTATATAAATAAAGTTAGTAATCTCTAATAATGATAAGAACATCAACGAAAACACGCGCGATGCGGGCCAGTGAGGAACGGGAGAAAATTCGGGAAGTGAGAATAAAAAGGAAGGAAAGGGAGAGTGTAGAGAGTGACGAGAGTTGTAAGGAGCGTTGAGGATGAGTCCCGATACACTTCCCGTATCCGTAAAAAAGAAAATTAAATTAGTAAATAAAGAACCAATAGTTGTTCCTGCGACCGCTGCAGATGTAAAGGACTTAGACACACTAGACAGAACTATCACCAGTCTGGTGACCGCTATCTGCGTTGCAATATCACAGGGACAGTGCGTAACGTCACGTAACAAACAAATAGTGGCATCGGCGGCTACTGAAATAAGACGATCCCTCGATATCTATATATTAGACAGTGTTAACACTGACATAGTGACACAGACACCAACTACGCACAATTACCGGTCAAACCTAAGTCTATGATTATATTAAAGGGTATAAATAAACATATTGATAAAAATAAACTGATAAATATATTTTATAATCAGAATCCAGAAATTAAAGAAAATTCAACAGACGAATGGCTTTAGTTTCAGAGCCCTACACAAGTAACACAGGTGCAATAAACTCTATTTTGGGAGTAAATATCTATCAGCTTAAAACAACAGTTCGCATAAAAGCAGCTATGGTGGTGGGTGAATGAGGAACTTGAACAATTAAAGAAAAAACTTATAAAGTTACATCACACTATTTGCGACCTTAAAAAGGAAAAGAAACCACTAGATAATATACTCAAAGAAACAGCAGAGGTAAAAGAGAAATATATTAATGCAATTAGTAAGGCCTCAAATATAAACTTTAGGAAATTTTGTACAAAACAAAATAAAGAAAACGTCTGGTCGGTAACTAACAGACTATTGAAAAGCGGTCCTAGGCCTATTCCTCCATCCACTTTACGCAAAACCGACGGAACATACACAACATCACCGAAAGATACTGCTTCCACTTTACTACAAAAATTTTACCCGAACGACACAGACGACACAATTAATATACAAATGCAGTACAGATCACAGGCAAAATATCCACCCCAAACCCTAAATGACAGATTATTTACAATAGCAGAAATTATACGCAACCTCAAATGCATAAATCCGAAAAAAGCTCCAGGTCTAGATCATTTGACTGCTGACATATGCCTTCAAGTTACCCAGAAGCTATAACCAAATTATTAAACCGTTGTCTCACTATTGGCTACTTTCCAACACAATGGAAAGTAGCACACATAATAGCTCTCCCCAAACCAAACAAAATCAATCATAAAGAAATTTCTGCATACAGGCCGATAGGACTTCTTAATGTTTTTGGTAAACTTCTGGAAAAGTTAATAGCACAAAGATTAAGACACCACATCAATATAAACGGCCACAACAATCCTAATCAATTTGGATTCAAACCACAAACCTCAACCATTGACGCAATAAGAGTAGCATTAAATAAAATAACCACAGCAAAACATCACAAAAACCAAATTATAGCAGCATCACTCGACATGCAGGCAGCCTTCGACAATGCATGGTGGCCAGTCTTATTTAAGAGATTGAAAGCTATGCGTTGCCCGAGGAACTTGTATGTGTTAATACAAAATTATATGGAAAATAGATCGGTAAAATTTAATTACGTTGACATAACATTGGAAAAGATCATGACCCGGGGCTGCATTCAAGGTTCAGTTCTTGGACCGTCGTTCTGGAACATTATTTTAGATTACCTCTTTGACGTAGAACCCTCTGGATGTTATATTCAGGCATTCGCCGACGACATATTTTTTATCGCACAAAATAAAAATGTACATCTACTAGAATTAAATATAATATATATAGTGCACTCAAAAGAATATTCGAGTGGGGACGGAAAGTCAAGCTTACGTTCGGCCCTGAAAAAACCCAAATAATTCCATTTACAAGGATAGCTAAACATATTAAAATAACATTTGGTAATAAAAATATAGAACACGTCCACAAGATTAAACTCCTTGGAGTCATTATAGATAGTAAATTAGAATTCATACAGCATGTTAAATACATTACACAGAGAGCACTTATAATCTACCAGTCCATTTTTAGGTTAGCCCGTCCCACTTGGGGTATCAGCTCAGAATCCATAAAAATAATTTATAATTACGTCATAGAGCCCACAATCACATACGCTGCTGAAATTTGGGGCGACGCAATCAAATATAAAACTGTTTGCGACGCCCTAAAATCTATGCAGCGTATGTTCGCCCCTACGTACGCTGCATAGATTTCAAGACACATAGACATTCTAAAATCATAAGAGGCTTTCGTACCGTTTCCGCTACCGCCGCGATTGCTCTATCTACCACACTTACACCACTGCATCTGAAAATAAAAGAAGTTAAAGACATAGAAACAGTAAAACACACATTAGTTTACAATAGTCTCCCCGAAGATATTACTCTTGAAAAACATGTACCCACTTCTCAATTATTACATCCAGCAACCACAACACAAGATATAGCTAAAATAAATCAAAACTTGTCAACTTACATTTACACTGACGAAAGTAAATTTAAAGATGATAAAGTGGGTTCAGCCTTTGTCGCGTACAGTCCTGATGACAGCCATACTATCAAAAAGTTCCGCCTTCACTCTAGCTGCACAGTCTATCAAGCGGAGCTGTACGCGATAAAGGAGGCGCTGGAATGGGTAACAAATAGGAAAATTGGTAACGCCACTATTCTAACAGACTCTCTCTCCGCATTAACATCAATAAACAACAAGGAAAACACTAACCCTTTAGTAGCCACAATGCATAAATATATATTTAAATATATATTTAAAAATAAAAATCAGAACGGTCGGTGGTATCGTTTTTGTATGGACTAAAGCTCGTGTTGGTCTATACGGAAACGAAGCCGCAGATATGGCGGCAAAGTCCGCAGCAAATTCACAAATACCATATAATTATACCAATTTTTAAAAGCTTTTATTTAACTTGCAATGTATGTATGTGGGTTCGGGTGAAATCTTTGAATTCAATTTTGAAGTACATATCTTCAACTGATTCAGCTGAAATTTTGTATACACGTTTAGTTTGGATGACAATGTACGATAAAATATGATGACAATGTATGATAATATGACGTCATTCTAAATTCAATATGGCGGACCATGCAAGATGGCGGAATAGTTATTTTTAATGTACTTCTACAATATGGGTATCAAATAAAAGGGCTCGTTGAGAGCAACTCGAAAAATAATGTGATGTCATTCTAAAACCCCTAAAGAAGGATAACGAAGATAGCCGGGTATGTATTTGGCCTACTTCTACAATATAGATATTAAATGAAATGGGTCGTCAAGTTTTTTGTGCTTTCATATAATGAAAGGTATGTTCGTACGATTGAGCTTGAAATTTTGTATACACGTTTGGTTTGGATGACAATGCACGATAAGATTTGTTACTTCATTCTAAATACAATATGGCGGACCATCCAAGATTGCGGAATAGTTATATTTCATGAACTTCTATAATATGGGTAACATACACATACAATAATGTGAGGTCATTCTACATCCAATATGGGGGACTATCCAAGATTACCGAATAGTTATTATTCTTGCAATTCTGCAATATGGATATCAAATGAAAGGGCTCGTTGAGAGCAACTCGAAAAATAATCTAACGTCATTCTCCGAATAGTTAAAAATAACTAGTCTATTTCTACTTCTACAATATGGATATCTATTGAAAAGGCTCGTTGAAAGTAACTCGAAAAATGTGACGTTTTTCTAAATCCAATATGGCGGAACATCTAAGATATCGGAATAGTTATTATTTACGCACATCTGCAATACGGGTATCAAATGAAAGGGCGTGCCGAGAATAATTAGAAAAATAATGTGACATCTAGTGTGAGAAACCTAGCCAGTGGTAACTAAAAAGTAAAAAATAAATTATTAGCAAAAAAACATTTTTAGAAAAAGCTTTTATTTAAACGCTCTAAAAAGGAGAAAAGAAAATTTGTCTTTTAAATTTTAACTATCAACTCATAACCTCATTGTACACAAGTATATGCTCATAAAAGTTTGTCGCGTTAATAAATATTTAATTAAATTGAAACTTTAAAAATTGAAACTTAGCAGATTTTATATAATTATATTAGTACTAATTTATTTACACAAATAAATCGCGCGACAAGCTTTTATAATCATATAAATTGTACAATGAGGTTATGAGTTGATAGTTAAAATTTAAAAGACAAATTTTATTTTCTCCTTTTTAGAGCGTTTAAATAAAAGCTTTTTTTTTTAAATGATTTTCTGCTAATAAATTATACTAATAGTTATGTGAAAAACAATATTAAAAATGACACAATGATTAAAACAAATGAAGAATACGTAGCTGCTGAAAACGGTCTTCATACAAGAAACATACTAAGTAATATTGAAATAATAAAATCCCTTAATAATAAGATCAATTTGTTACCTTCCATAACACAGTTTTACTTAACGCAGTACTTAACAGGCCACGGCTTCCACTTGGAATATTTAAATAAAATTAAAATAAAACATAATAAAATATGCCCGTGTACAAACAACTCAATTCAAAACCTCGCTAACCTATTAGAATATTGTCATCATATTAATTGTAACATAAACAACACAGAAACGCCATTTATCCTTCATAACTTAATGAATAACGACAGTTGCTTAAAATCATTTATTAAATTTATATCTCACATCTTTAGCACACTTAAAGACTTCAATAACACAGTAACATAAATACAATGTATATATTATATTGTTATTACTAGCGACCCTCTTGCGGCTTCGCCCGCTTTTACTATTGGATTATTCATATAATGTATGTTTGCAAAGCACTAAGATTATGTGAAAATTAATTAAACCCTAATGCAACCCGCATAGTCGTAGTTTCAATAAGGATTTTCCAATTGTTTTACACAGCAAGGATTTTTAGTAGGTACCGTCATTTTAAATCTGTGCTACTAATCTTTTCAAGTACTTATTAAAATATATTTAAATGACTATTTTTAGATAGTTAAATGACTATTTTTAAACGGAAGAAATTATAAACAAAAACCTACCTACTAATAACTACTACAAAAAATATGAAACCAAATATATCGCGCTGAAATAATACATTCAACTCCAATTGTCCAATACGTGCAAACGCATCTAAATCTTCGTTGCTATAGAGGCAGGCGGGTTTTTTTTTTCGAGCTTGTGGTTAATGCTGAAGAGGGTATTCTGTCCCTGGTGAAAAGCAAGCAAGAGCAAGTGGCTGCCTGTGAGGAAAATTAAATAGAAGAGCCGTTTCGCAGCAAGGATTTTTTGATATTATAATAACTTCTAAAGTACTTATTAAAATGAAAAACAGTAAAAGATAGTTTTGATATACATTAAATGGTCAACGTAACTAATATACTTATTTATATGCTGAGAGTAAGGAATAAGTGAAACTTGAGTAACATACAGCTTATGTGTCAACGGCGTGATGTGTCAACAATTAAATGCGTTTTTCTCTAAAACTATTCGCAATTTCGAAATAGTGTAAAAGCAAATTTTATCTTCGTTTAACGTAGAAAATTAATAAAGTATTTTAAAGGATAAAGATTAATACCATTATGGAAAAATATCCCTCACAATAAAAAATATATTGAAATTACAATTTTTTGATAGAAATATGATCACTAAACGTTATTCTTAAAAGATATGAATATGCTGTCGCTGACTTTTTTGTAGATCTTATTAAAAGGAACAATACTCCAGTACATTATTTTCATGTAGTACTTACCATTAAAGCAGCGCATGCGCGAAAGCGTATCAACGGGTAGGACTTTATACACATTTATCTTATTTATGTTAACTTACATAAGAATGTACAAATAATATACTGAGAAATACTCGACATATGGCGAAAACCGCATCAAAATCCGTTGGGTGGCTTAGGAGAAAAAGAGTTAGAAAGTTCAGACAGACACGAAAAGCGACTTTGTTTTATAAGATATAGGATGTTTATATTATTATAAAATTTTTATTTATTTATTTTATATATTATTAAATTTTTGTATGTTTTAAATGTGTAATATTACTATTATTATAGTCGCTAATATAATCAATAAACTGTTGTGTCGCCTGTATAAAATCACAGGGGCACTCCAGGGAGTAAGGAGGAGTGTTTGAAAACAAAAAAACTATTACATTATATTATAGCCTGTTGTTGTCAAATTAAAAACATCCAAATTTTCATACGTGATAAGATACAAGAATAGTTTAAAACATAAGTTACTTAATATTTGCCACCTCTGCTACAGGCCAAAGATTTGGTTTTAACAAAGTAATAGAGCTTCTCAGCGACCAGCACGGCCGTAGCCAGCAGCATGCCGGCGAGGAGCGCCTGCGCCGCCGGCAGCACGTCCACCAGCCCCACGCTGACGAAGCCGCCGCGCCCCTCGTCGCATTTGGGACGAGGGCTCATCCACACTCGCCGGAAACGATCCATTAGACCGACTTCGCGTTGCCAACGCAGTCTAGAACGAAAACAAACAGTTTTAGTGTAGCCATAGCCATGCTACGCCGTATTTAAATATCTGTGTCTGTGTATCCGGTACTATCATCAATATTAGTACCGTGAAGCGAACAGGTCGCGGTACCCGGAGTGCTTGCGCAGCGGCACGGCCACCATCGGCAGCGTGAACGCCTTGATCTCCTTCAGGCCGCACTTCTCGCGCTCCGTGTACGTCTTGCTGATGATGTCATATGCTGAACTTTGTTCCACCTGCATTTTAAAATTATTACATATATTTTTGTGATCATTATTTATAAAATGTATGCCGCACTGGACTCCGTCAATTAGCACACACTGCTATGAAATGGAACGTTAGGTAGTAACGGAGTGTAGAACTGAGTGTGTAGAGTATATAGAGACTCTATCTAGACCTATATGCAAAAAAAGTTGTGCTGGGAACTAAAAAAAATTAAAATAATCTTATAATGAAATTTCGTAAATTATTTTACAATATGAAATACTTGTTATTAATATATTAGCAATAATATAAGCCACTTCCCTGGAACGCGAAGAGGCCGGTGCGCACGCGCGCGATGCCTTCCAAGACGCTGAGGTAGGCGCGTTCGCCCAGCGGCAGCAGCTTGCGGCGGTACAGCGCCTGTGTCGCGGGATCGTTGCTCTCCTTAAACGGTACAATTTATGTTTTTGTTTTCAGCTTCACAGTAGCAGCGTAGGCGGACGGAGCCTATTGCTTCCCGCTTCCCACTTTCCACCGAATTGTGGAGGCATTGAGTGTTGAGCGGCGGAATTCAATGCCGCGCTTTGCCTCGACAAGAACGGAACAGGAAAAGATCTTACAGCGAAGTACACTCTCTTGTATGTAGTCTCCTGCACCCCCATGTCCATCGGGGAGTGTGTCAAGTCCGCGATCGTATTCAGCGCGTCGCTCGGCGCTTGCAGAATGGCCACTACTTTAGCGGAGTAGGATGTGAATGCGAACAGCGACGCCAGCAAGGTGCAGAACATTAACAGGCGCACGGACCACAGCTGCGGCGATAGGTCTGAGCCTGGAAGTTAGTTAGTCCCGTCTGTTCTCCATAGTGAATAATTAATAAATATTATTGTAAAACACAAATAATTATAATTAGCATAAGTAGAACCATATACGAGTGTTAGAAAGTTAACAAGGGTGCTCCTTTCTCCATTTCCTATCCTTTCCAAATTTCAAGACAACGCGTGTTCAGTTGCAAAACTCAACGCCGCTCTACGTCTTCTTGTCGGGACGAGGAAATGAAAATTATTCAATTCTGCGAATGAGAATGGAACTCACAACCGTCGCATTTTAGTAATCTAAGTAGATTTCGGGATATTCCATTAATGACGATAGGACGGGTGTCACTAGCCTTGTTGACATATAGTTCCAATAGAATAAGTCAGGCTCTCAGGCAACGTCAGCCTCTTCGCAGTCGGGTCCAGCGCGTTTTGCCGAGCAACATGCCCAAATACGGTGAGTAGAAGACCAGCGCCAGCGAAGACCGCCGCGCATGCTGCCCACACGCCACGGCTGAACGGCAGCACAAATACGTTAGAGACCGCCGAGCGAGACGGTTGACGGAAGAGAAATGCCCCCCTGGAATTTAGAGTATTTATGAATTAATCATCACAATTGAAATTAAAATATTATTGAACGATGTTATGTCAGTGCCACATAATTCGGGCACATTTTGTGCCACATTTTTATCGACAAAATGTATGCGACTGTAAGCGTAAAAGGTTCGATTCCCATTCGAGGAAATTAAATATTTAATATGCTAATTATCTCGCTCTGGTAATGATGCAAAGCGTAGTTCCCCCTCTTAACACGCAATGCCTCCAGAATTCCGTGGAAAGTGAGGAACGAAGATGTCTTTATAGAAACGGAGGTTTTTAACACTTGGATAAAATTAGGTAATTATAAAATAATGGAGTAGGCATGTAATGTATAGAAATATATGCATGTAGTAGGTATATATTAGGTTGTAGGCTGTATAGTAGGTTTATTAGTTTTGTTAGACTGACTTGAGTTCGACCGTCTCCGCGGAGTAGTGCACCACGCGCCACCTGTCCGCGCGCATGAACATTGAGGTGATGCCGACCTCGAGCTCGCCGCGCTGCATGCGCCCCACCAGCCCGTCGAACGTGCCGTTGTGCTCCTCGCCGTATAGGTCTACTTGCTTTAAGTTGAACCTTACACAAATCAAAAGTTACGCTGGAGTCATTTTACATATCATTTTTTTATTTGTCTTTTGCCTCCGCTCCATTCAAGACCTCCGGTCAAGTCGAGTTTCGAGTCCCGCAGGGGGGCCCCTTACAGTCGTCGACTTCCTCACAGGCAGCCACTTACTGCTTGCATTTCTTCAGGAACAGAGTACCCTCTTCCCTACCCCAACCAGTGTCGCTGTGGAAGCTAATAGGGCTAACAGCATTAACCTCATGTTCGAAAAAAAAATCTTTTGCCTTCAAAATTTTCGTTTTGTTACTTTTTGTTCAATTCTCATTCTCAACTACAAGGTTGTAGATAGAGATGGAGATATATCGTAGCATGATAACGTTGACTTCAATGGCTTCAGTACTTACCTAAAATTTAAATCCTGGCTACAAAGCATAAGCAACGGATAAGTCACCTTTGGAAAAGTATCAATTTGACGATTGCTGAGATCAGTCCAGCCTTTGAAGTATTGTGGTTGTGTCACCTGTGAACATTGAAGAAGTTCCTATACAGTAGTGTAGATGCTCAATAAAATTAATCCTCTTGGGACATACAATATATGTAAGTAAGCCATACCGAAGTTTTAAGGACATTTAAGAAATAATTATAATATGTTTTTTTTTATTTTAAATCCTTACTGAGTATGAGCTGTTTTTATTAACAATCTTAAACATAAAAAAAAGAAAATCTTCCATTCTATTAAATCATTACATATGTTGTTATAATTTATAGCAATATGAGTATATTAATATATTTACGATAGTAGCCGATTCCAAATAAATATTATTAAGATTCTTCCTTCTAGTGACTGCAGTCGGCAATTTCAACCAAAGGCGCTCAAGTTCCAGTTGACTATCCCGAAATCCTAGGTTTAAAGCCATTAAATCCTGGTCCCTTTTGACGCGGTACACATCTACCATGGTATCCTTAGAGACCCATGTGACGTCCCCATCAGGTAGTATCAGAGTGTCTGATAGTATATTATCAACATTTGTAAAGTTGTAGAACGAATCGTCGATTAACATCCAAGAATGTCGCAAGTTAAAGGCGCGTGTGTCTGACGCCTGAAAAGATACAGTTTATACATTTTTGTTGCTTCAGGTATAGGTTTCCTTTCTCTATTGCTGTTTATTTAGATATTCTATGTAATCAGTACCAATAAGAGGCTGGACTCGTACCTATGTTATAGAAGTAAACTAATAAGTAAAACTGACTTTATTTAAGACTTGCGACAGATTGTCGCAGTGCGTATCAAGTAGCATCCCCTCTCTGAAGGTGCGGTACGCAGGCAGGTCCGGGAGGAGGAGGGGGTCCACGTGGACGCGCACGCGCAGGCCGGCGTCGCGACTCAGCTTTAACAGCTTGTTTATATCATCTGCAATCATAAATACATATTATTAGGTACGTGGAAATCAAAATCATTGAAACACAGCGTGAAGGTTTTAATTTATTTAACATACACGTAAGTAATAATATTTTTAACGGAGGTATATACAGTGGGTAAAAAAGTATTTGCACACCCTAATTTATATCAACAAAAACACAGAATGATTTCAGTTAATTACTGTATTTAATAGGTTAATCTATATATATTTAGAATTGATTATTAAAAATTCTTAGAAAATAGAGAGAGAGAGAGAGATAAATAAATAAATAACGTTAATAAATAAAATTGATACAATGTTATTCCCGCGACATTTGGTCACTTTAGGTAAAATATGATCATCGTTTGTATACATGTGAACATTGGAAAACGTATTCTAATAACGAGAAATTTGTTTAGTGTTTAAAAAAAAATCTTGAAGCCAACATGCCGAAAGAATTTGAACTGTCGTTATCGACGCGTGAAGAAATTATTTTACTCCGTACTGAAGGTTGAAGTTATCGCCAAATCGGGTCAAATTTAAAGTTAAATTACTCGACTGTGTAGTATATTATAAAAAAAGCAGAAATGGATAGTGTTTAAAATTAGGCAAGGTTCGTTCTTCCGAAGAAGCTTAGTACGAAAGAAAGGCGAAAAATTGTAAAATCGGTACAAAGTAAACCATTTACAAGCGCTCAAAGCTTTACAAATGACACCGCTTCAAATACAGGTAAGGATGTCTGTGCCCAAACTATAAGAAACGTACTGGGTAACGTTGGTCTTCGCAGCAGAACAGCGAGGAAAAATTCTTTCATAAGTGAGGCCAATATAGCAAAAAGACTAACTTTCGCGAAAAAATCCGTAAATACCCCTTTAGAATTTTGGAACAATTTTATTTTTTTCTGACGAAAGCAAATTTTATCTTTTTGGATCGGACATACAAACACAAATGTTTGGCGCAAGCCAAATACTGAACTGCAGGCGAAACATGTGAATAGTACAGTCAATCACGGCGGTGGTCATGTGATGGTTTGGGGCTGCATGGCAGCAAATGGTGTGGGAAACTTGGCTTTTATCGAAGGAATAATGAAAGCAGTAGATTACGGTAAAGTGTTGCGCGATATTTTGCAGCGCATCAAAATTAGGCGTAAGTGAGACACTTCTTTCAGTAGGACAAGGATCCTAAGTATGAAGGCGTAAGGAATGGGTGATGTACAATGTCCGTAGAATGCTGAAAACTCCGCCACAAACGCCAGACATCAACCTAATTGTAAATGGCAACTGGCTGATTAAAATTTGAGGAAAATGAAATTTTTAACCTAAAATTATTTAAAGCGTGCTTTGGTGGAGAAATGGGCTCAAATATCGATTTAAGCAACGTCCAAATTATTGGAATCGATGTCAAGGAGATTCTTAGCCATTATTGATGCTAATGGAATGCACACAAAATATTAGGTATCTTATCTTTCATTAATTATAGATTTTTTTTACAAAATACGTACAAGCCGGTTGGTGTGCAAATACTAATCCGACTTTAAAATATGTGTTTATACCGTCTCATTTTCTCATTTCTATTTCCTGAGAAATTTTATTAACCAATTCGAAATATATATAGATTAAGCTATTAAATACAATGATTAACTAAAAGCATTTTGTTTTTTTGTAGATATAACTTCAAAAAATTAGGGTGTGCAAATACTTTTTTTACCCACTGTATATATCTCTGTTAAAAATATTATTACGTATATGTTAAATAAATTAAAAGCTTCACGCTGTATCCGTTCCCCACTTTCTGCCGAATTCTGGAGGTATTGCGTGGTGAGTGGCGGAACTCAACGCCACATTTGTGTCACGATACCAGAGCAGTTAGATGAATGGAATAAGATAACACTTCGCACCTACCAAGTACCTATAGTCTGAAATTTGTAATCGAGCTGTGACACATTTCCTGACTGATTCAAAGAGAGAGTAGCTGTAGTGGACCGAGCCGGCGGCAGCTCCTTACAGGAGTACCTAGTGCCTACCTACATTCCATCTCCGTCACACCTCTCGACTCTCCACAGTAAAGTTAAAAATATTATATCTTCATATTACCTTTATTATAAGACAAACAAATCGGACTGATTGTATGTACTATTTACAGATTTTAAAGGTGAGATTGGCGATCAACCAAATGTTATTGAAAGGACGATGACTTTGCCATAATTACTTAGATATTAAAAAACAAAAATGATTAGGACCTAACATATTAGCTACCTGGTCCCCAACATAAAAACGCTGTGATGAGCGTCAGCTTCTTGGAGACGCAATATGCGACTATGAAACTGAAGAAGTCCATGTTAGCAGACAAATTGAACGTACGCTTGGCGCGGCCCTGCATTTATAGAGCTATTAGTATGGTATTTAAGGGCAAGTAATCATTAGTTCCCCGTGCCAGTGGCCAGTGGCTAAGAAGGATATACGACAGTAGACTAGGACGGGTACGTATGCCTTAGCTGATGACCCTCTTCATTCGTATATAATGAGTCACTGTACACGTTCACTACAGTGAGTCTGCGTGTACCTGCCACTTTAAGAGATTTCTTGTATGAAGCACTTGAAGCAGTGCGCACTATCGGAGATACAAGCTTTTGTAAAGTTATGAGTTGATAGTTAAAATTTAAAAGACTATTTTTTTTCTCCTTTTTAGAACGTTTAAATAAAAGGTTTTTCTGAAAATTATTTAATGCTTTTAATTAGTTATATAAATCATTATTCATTTGATACATATAATTAAAATAAAAAACCATTTTTTCATTCAATCATTTTTCTACAGAGATATTGACTTCGTCTCTCTTTTCTTCTCAGTTTAAAGGAACTCCCCCTACAAAAATGGAACCAAATGTCCCTCGATGAAGACCCCAGAATGAATACTCTCAGGGTAGAGAGTAGTTTCATATCGGGCAAAAAAGATAATTAAATTAATATTAAATTGATATTAATTACATTATCTTTAAGAGCGGAGGGGATGAAATGAACACGTCATGTAATATTTTTTACAATTTTTTAATGACTTTGTGTATTTAGTATTTTTTCACTAAATATATAATGGGCCTTAACACGAGACTGCGGCGGACAGCTCACAGCTGAGTCAACAGCCACTGCTCTGTGGAAGCGATTGGACAAACAAATTAAAGGCACTTTTCTGTAAATTGTCTCATCGTTATATAATGACTTAAGTACCCTACCTCGATATTCTCGAGCACAGTTGGCACAGTTGAAGATATCTACAATCAGTGGTTGTCAATTCAAATTCGAGATTATCTTACAAGAGAAACCCATTTTCCCAAAATAAAAAATAAAAAATTAAACCAAAATTTAAAATATCCGTAAAAAAATCTTACAAATAAAGCTTATTACACTGTACAAGAATATTTAGAGGATATACGTGTATCGAATAATGTCTATTGATTGTAATGCAGGATAGTTGCCAGCTAATGTAATAGATCGTACCATTGATTGATTTTGAAAAGAGCAACTGTTGAGTGTCTTGCCGGCTCTTCTCAGTAGAACTGCCTTCCGAACCGGTAGCTGGTAGCTTTTTGTTCATATGTTCATTCGGCGATTCAAAAGTGCTTATAATAATAGTCTATTTGAATAAATAATATTTTGAATTTGAATTTATTAAGAGAAAACATATAATTTCTGTAAACATGACCTCATACTACGTGTACCTGTAACACATCTCATACGCTCGCTAAATACTTACAATTGCAATTAGGTAATAATATATGCTAAGAATTACAAGTTGCCATCATTCGGCACCCTAGTCCTATCCAGGAGGACAGCACCTCAACCTACTTTTGAACTGTAAGTATTTAAATAAAGTTATTATTATTATTTAAAAAATCTGTCAAAATATTAGTATGTACTGAAAGTAGGAAATATTTAAATTAAGTATTTTAAAAAAAATGATCTTTATTAAATAACTACAGACACATGCAGCTGCTATCTGTTATTTCTTATGTGACACGATTTTAAGAGGAGAGAACCAGTGACACTACGTTTCCCATTAAGACCTCCAGCCGCACGGCCCACTTTCCGTCGAGTTCTTGAGGTACTGCGTGTTGTTTGTTTCATTTTACTAGATACAGCTTCAACCAACATGTAATCGGTTAAATAAAATAAAAAGGGTAATTGTGTCAAGTAAGAGCACTCATTGCGCTGCGCCGCTCGGAGCGCATCAAACATGAAGGTTTAATAAAAATCTTGTATCATTCAACATGTTTATTGTCTATTCAAGGCCTGTCTCAGAGCGAGTTGTCAGTTTGCATTACACACATTTACTACGGAACTTTGTAATAGATCCCATTTGGGAAGAATATGCAATTAAGAAAATCAGAAGATCAATGAAACTTATTACGTACATTAAAAGCAATGTTATTGAATTGTACATTCACAAATGACGTAATTGATACAAAATATACCAATGTATTATAGTCAATGTGCGGGCGCCTATTGCAGTGATCATAGACATCATTAATACACTATTTACATACATTACACTAGAAATAAAAAGGCGATAACTCTGAATGTTTTCATTCATCAAACAATCATTATTGCAAAATCTTGAAATATGGCATGTAATATTAATTTTATCCAATAAATATAATTTAGACAACTTTAATACTTTAAATTTTTTTAAGTTTTGTACATAGTAGAATATATCAAACAACGCTTTCGAAAAAACCTTTGTACAATTTCCTAATAATGTGGTAATAATAAGATTTTTTAATTTAATTTATTTAGAAATAAGAACTAATATTGCACGTCCACGTCACACGCAGATCCATAAATTACTATTATAATTTACATAAACAAATAATCATAATTATACCAGGGTCACAGAACAGAGCATTTCCGAAAAACAATAGAATTCGCTTTTTGGATTCGTATGAGTAAATATTTTACTAGAATAAAGACATACATTTTGAATTACCATATTATACATAGCGTTAGCGATGGATCGGAACTCAACGCCGTGCTTTGTCTCGACACCAAAGCTAAGAAATTAAAATATTAAATATTTCATTTAGTCTGATGGAAATTCAAGCCACGACCGTGACAGGTTGCGTTGGTTTATAATCATACGGGGGCACCACGGCCGGCCTCTATATATTGATGTGTGTAGTAGTATATTATAATGTAAGGCGCTGCCAATAATTCCTCTCAGCGACAGTTCCGTACATTTAATTACATATCATTCCCCTCCCCTGGACTCAGGTCACCTATCTGTATGTAGTAAGTAACATTTCAGAATGCAGCAATACTAGTATAATGTTATATATGCATATAAATTACTTTCATTTAAATATGCACTTTAGCAGTTCAATTATCACATGCAGTTTCATCCCGATTTAACAATATACAAATAATATCAATTACAGCATTATCTATACATTTTGTAACACATATACCCGTATACAGCCGCGCTGTGCTGTACTGTGTACTACTGGCAGCTACAACGCAGGGAGCGGGCAGGCGTCGGGCTGCACGAAGGCGCCGGTGTAGTTGACCACGAAGTACAGCGAGAGCGAGCCCGCGGCGGAGCCCGCCTGCGTGGCGGCGCCGCACGCGCGCATGCCGGCCGCGCCGCCGCGCCGCGCCCACCCGTACACCCACATGCGCGCGTACGCCACCACCGCCGACACCCACACCCACGCCAGCACCTGCGGGAACAGTTTCTTGCTTAGAGACTAGGCTGAAGACCACCTTCTACCACATATTATTATTAAAAATACTTTGAATATTAATATATGTAATTATCACATGGAGTTTTGTTGAATGTTGCAGATTATAATTATGTAAATATCTTAATAAGCATTTAATTATGCATGTATATATTAATGTGTATACATATAATGTATACATTAATATATACATGCATTTTCTTGCCGGCGGAGACATACTTGAAGAGGGACGACAAACGATAGCTTAACTGGTTTTTGTGCCTTAATTAATAGATAATTCAGTACAGACTAAACATCACCTCCTACTGAGAGAAGTTATTGAACGAGGCAACCTTAATTGTCTAACAAAACAAAACTTTTATTTGTATTATATTTTTATAATTTATGTGTTAAATAAGATTCACAATAATCGTATTGTTATTGTAAGTGTAAGTAAATATTAAACGTGTGCATTACCACGAGGGCCTCCCCCGCGGCCACGGTGTGCAGCGGCGGCGCGGGGCTGAGCGCCGCCGTGGCCAGGATGTAGCCGAGCGGTACCAGCGCCAGCAGCAGCGCCGCCGCCAACGCGCGCGCCCCCGCTGGCCGGAGCCACACGCCCGCCAGGCACGCCAGCGGGTTGGCCATGGCGCCCAGCGACACGGCCAGGTGGTAAGCTCGCGCGCCATACGGCATGCAGGAGTACGACTGCACCGAGGGCAGCACGCCATTCATCAGCGCGTTGAGGCACGCCATCAGCAGCAGCACGGCCACCCAGCGCGGCTGCAGCAGCGACGAGTCCACTGCCGCCGCCTCGTCCTGCTTGGCCGTCTCCGCCTCGCGCAGTCGCTCCGACTCGAACGCCGCGCAATTATCTACGAGCGAGAACGCAAGCAGGCTGAGCGCGGACAGCGCGCCGAGCAACACCATGAACACGGTGGAGTTAAACCGCGCCGGTGGGTATATCGCCTCCACTGTCGAGTTGTCAGGCGCGTACAAGCACTGCGGTTCGCCGCCCACGCCCTGGATCAGCGAGAGGATGCTCGGAATGAACCCACTGAGTCCCTCTCCCACGAGGTACGTCGCGAGGTACACGTCACGGAAATGTCTTAAATACGGATAGAACAACACTGAACTCGTGCAGCCGACCAGCGCCGCACAGAACGTTAACGCTAGGAACATAACGGATCGTTCACTTCCGGAGATTACCGCCGTCACTGTGTACAGGAACGAGTTGAGGAACAAGGCTACCGTGCCTATAACCAGCAGTATGTATATGTAGGGTGCGTCCGAGGCCCGCGGTAGTATTCTTCTCATGACAGCGTAGGCGACTAAGCCAATGTTCGCGAGCTGTATGGCGACGGTCATGGAGGCGGGGAGCGCCCAGCCCTCGGGCAGGCGCTCCACGAGCAGCGGCAGCTGCACGTAGAGACCGTTGACGCCGAGCCACGTGCCGAGCCCCCAGCACGCCATCAGCACGTCCAGCAGGATGCGACGCTGCTGTCCCCACATCTTGATGTTGCTACTTTCACTGTTCTCCAAGCAAGGCGAGCGTTCCTCCTTCGTTTCCTCGTTCAACCTGAAATCGTCTAAAACGGTTACAACCGAGTGTCGGTGACAATTTAAATCGAATTCTATTGATAAGCAAATGTAATTAAGGCCCCATCGATGTAATCGGATACGTCATTTTTGACTTTATCTAGTTGCCAATTATCAGGTAGGAGGATGTACCGACGAGTGCAGCGAGGCGTGCGCGCGCGGCGACATCCACTTGTACAAATAGGACGAGGACGAAACGTGACGTGACGATCACGTAGGTTTCTCTTTTTTATATATTTTTCAATTACTTATTAAATCTACTTAATAATAAATAATCTTAACGCGACTTAACTAAGTTTTTTTGTTATTTCTGTGATGATGTTGTAAAAATCTGACAATAAATAACTTTTTCGAAGAAATTACAGTACTGTCGTGGCCGCCCCGAAGTTAGCTGTAAATGGCTGCGCAGTTTTGATTGTTGTGCCCTACTCTGATGACGTATGAATCGCTCAAAACACATTATCATTTTTTAATTACGTTATCTGTTGCTATAGTTACGCAGTTCATTTAAAATTATTTTATTATGATGATACTTACACACAACGACGCAACGCGACGTTTTTGTTTGTCAATAGGTACATAGTTAATCAAAATTACGCTTTAAACGTTCAAAAAAGTTATGATACTTAATGGAGAATAATCACTAAATTTAAATTCTAGCTCATCGTATTGTCTTTTAAAAACAAAAAATACGTGTGAAAGAATTATTTTGATACGTTTTTGAGATATTGTCCTTTAAAGTAAGCGCGCGACGCGAGGTTTCGTCGGGCCGTAACCGATCCGCGTGACGTCACTGGTCCGACAGTACTAGCTCGCTCAGTTCGTCTTCGTTCACTCGCAGTTCGCGCTCTTCTGTAGCTAGCGTATCATTACAAATTTAGTTTCGTTTAATAAATAATATATAAGTATATTTTCAATTTTTTTTTTCACATACCTAATGTAATTGCGAGCATTGTATTTTAAGATATTGAAGTCTTGATATTACTTTGTCAAAAAAAACAGTTCTATCCGGCTCGGTTTCATAGCGTGTTGTACCAAAATATTTAACTTTGATTATTTTTATTGTATCGATGTAATTTTTACTGTATTCATGTATCTATACCAGAAAGCTTGATTTTTTTCCAACAACACTTGGTTTGGCTTGGGCGTTACGACAAACTTAATCAGTACTTTAATGGAGAGACTACTCAGAACTTTGATGAAGGCATACAGGAAAAAGGGAGAGGTCTGCATTACATTTCCGGCCTTTTTAGATTTGCAGAAGGCCTTTAACTGAGTGCCTAATCAGTGTATTTGGAGGGCATTGCGATCCAAAGGGACCCCTGAGGCCTATATTGAGATTATCAGAGATATGTACCACGATCCCGCTTTACGATTCGCGATGGTAAGGACTGCTGTTGGCGACACCAAAACCTTTAGATCACAGTAGGGGGTTCACCAAGGCTCGGCTCTTAGTTCGTTCTTATTTTATGTAGTGCTCGATACTGTCACGGCTTACATTCAGGACCAGCCTCCAGGGCTGATGATGTATGCCGATGACATTGCACTCATTGAAGAGAACCAACTGATGCTGGAGCGTAAAGTGAACCTTTGGAAGGGTGCGCTTGAGAACGGCGGTCTTAAACAAAATGTGTTGAAGACCGAATACATAGCCTCAGGGAGCCCGGACTCGAGTCCTTATAGGTATTGAGCCAGCTGTTAAGTTGGAAAAGTTTCAAGTACCTTGGATCCGTTATGCACGAGTCTGGAGGCATCGATCACGATGTCCATGGCTAGATAAGCGCTTCCTGGGCCAAATGGTGGGAGGTTACTGGTGTGGCTTGCGACCGCAGAATACCACTCAAGGTCAAGGGGCTGATATATAAGAGCATCATTTGACTGGTTCTTTTATACGGCAGCGAGTGTTGGCCAGCACTATCTCGGCACGCTGAGGAGCTTCACGTCACGGAAATGAAGATGCTGAGGTAAATGGGCGGCGTAACGCGGTCTGACGCATACGTAACACATTCATTCGAGGTAGTCTTGGATTCCATGACGTAGCAGAAAAGCTCCAAGAGCGTGGCCTAAGATGGTATGGCCACGTTGCCAGCCGGTGTAGGAACTATGTCGGATGCAAGTGCCTTGCTATGTCTGTTCTGTCCCTGGAGCTAGACCTCCGAATGCCCAAGGATGCGGTGTTTGGATGTCGTGATGCAGGACATGAGTGCCAATGGTCGAACGACTCAGGACATTAGAGATCGTGTAAAGTGGAGTAGGGTCAGCAGGAAGGCAGAGCCTGGCAACATACGCCGGGATTAATGCCAAGTGAAAGAAGACTTGGTTACAGTTGTTGAAGACTCGTCACTTTGACCACAATCACCTCTGCTGGCGGCACAATCTTCTTTTCATTCAAATTCAAAATATTCTTTATTCAAATGGGCAATTATTATAAGCACTTTTGAATCGTCGAATGAACATATGAACGAACATTCCGGTTCGGAAGGCAGTTCTGCTGAGAAGAGCCGGCAAGAAACTCAACAGTTGCTCTTTTCAAAATCAATGGTACAATCTATTACATTTGCTGGTAGCTATCCTGCATTACGTTCAATAGACGTTAATTCCATACATGCTTATCCTCCAAATATTCTTGAACAGTATAATATGCTTTACTTGTTAGAATTTTTTTTACAGATATTTTAAATTTTGGTAGTGGCAAACTAAGAATACACTGCGGAATTTTATTATATACACGTATACTCAGACCCATAAAGGATTTACTAACTTTTTGGAGGCGAAAATTTGGTGTAACAAGCTTATCTTTATTTCTCGTTCCTATCGTATGACTGTCACTATTTTTGCTATGACAATGTATATTTTGTCGGACAAAGAGAATGTTATAATATACAAATTGGGAAGCAACTGTAATAATACCTGCATCTTTAAAAACATCTCGCAGAGAATCTCGAGCTCTTAGATTATAAATAAATCTCACGGCTCTTTTTTGGAGAATAAATATTGAATTGATATCTG
>JAAIXI010000248.1:16478053-16594201 GCA_013403645.1 Heliconius nattereri
TATTATATTATTTTCACTTATAAAACAATCTTAAATCTTTGAACTTGAATAACGGTACTTTTAACGCAAATAGCGTTACCTACAATATGAAACTAGTTAGGTTAGGTTACATTACAGTTTTAAATAAATAATTTCAAATAAAATAACATAAGATAGTTATTATCTATACCCCAAATTGACATAATATTACTAGTTAGACAACAAAACTTATCTTCTCATTTTGACTCCTTGCATTTCTGCGGCGATGAAATCACTATTATTCGATAAATAATCGGCAACCTTATGGTTGCCATCTATCTATCTATCATATATATGGATCCATCTATTACGCGTAGGTTATCCGATTGCCCTTTTTTGAATCCCTCATCCATTTTAATTAATTGGTTTAACACTTTAGCACAGGCAAGTAACAAACAAACAAAGTACTGCGCGAGATCTCCTAACTATCACCGGCGACTAGCGAGTTGTAAGACCAGTGACGTCAACGCCGGCCGCGGGACTGTTAGCGGCATTTGAAATTTTTGCAAACTTCAAAAGCATGTAAAATCATAAATACTTGGTGTTTTTAATGAAACAAAAACCCTGGATGACCCCTGGTATTCTGCGATGCATTAGAAATAGAAATAACTTGCAAAAGAAAGGTAAAAATAACCCGCACAACGAAATTCTATTAATTACTTATAAAAGATATCGTACTCACTGTAATAATCTAATAAAAAAAAGTAAAACGCAAACATGATAGAAACCTGTTACTTTCATCAACTAAAAATATTAAAAAGCTTTGGAAAAATATCAAAACAATAGCCCCATTAAAACCCTCTAAAACCAATAATGATGGCCTATTAAGCATTAAACTGACGCCTATTGAATCTGTTAACTTCGTTAATAATTATTTTGCAAATATCGGTAAACAGCTTGCCGAAAATATATTTCTTAACTACCGTCACGCCAATAAACTTATAAAATCAACATCGTTTTCTTTTGGTTTGCTAGTGAAATAGAATCGGTTATAATGAATTTAAAATCTGACAGTGCCCCTGGGTGGGACAACATTCCTACAAATTTTTTAAACTAGCTACACATATACTTACCCCAATTATTTGTCACCTAGTAAATCTATGCTTTAAATTAGGAACTTTCCCTTATCTGTTAAAACAGTCTATAATAACCCCAGTCTACAAAGGAGGTGACTTTAATGATACAAGTAATAACAGGCCTATCTCAGTGTTATCAGCTATTGCTAAAATCATAGAAAAGATACGATAAGATAATACGAAAAAATACTGAAGATGCAATTCTATCACTGACTTGTCATATCACTGATGTCCTTGATAAAGGCCAAAAATGCTTAACTGTATTTTTAGATCTCAAAAAAGCTTGAAAGCATAGGAATTAGGGGCACGTCGCTACTGATATTTAAAGACTACTTAAGCAACAGACAACAAAGGGTAAAAATAGGAGATTACATAAGTAGTGATTCTTCTGTAAGCTTTGGTGTTCCACAAGGGAGCGTCTTGGGGCCTACATTTTTTCTAGTTTATATTAACGACTTATTGAGTCTAAAGATTGATAATGGTCGAATTTTTGCATATGCAGATGATACTGCAATTGTTTTTTCAGGTTCCTCATGGAACGCTGTCAAGCGGTTTGCAGAAAAGGGACTTACATATATATCGTTCTGGCTAAAATCTAACTTACTTACTATTAACAAAGATAAAACAAATTACAAGTTTTTTACTATAAATAGTAAAACTCAGCCTGAAAATGATTTCAAAATAGAGTTGCATAACTGTCTGTATGACAGTACTAATTTGTGTGATTGTGCTCCATCAACTCTGAGTAGAGTGTCCACAACTAAATATCTTGGTGTTATGCTAGATCAACGACTTTCTTGGCATCCACAAATAGACTTCACCGGTTCTAGAATTCGGAAGCTTATTTGGATATTTAAAATATTAAGACACGTAACAACTAAAATACTATTAATCCAAATATATCTTGCCTTAGCACAATCGATACTCCGTATGGGGTGGTGCAACAAAAATAAAATTTCTTCAATTAGAAAGAGTACAGAGATCTTTGCTAAAAGTAATGTTTTTTAAGCCGTTTAGATTCTCCACTGAGAGAATATACAACTGCTGTGAATTACTAGCCGTTCGAAAGCTATATATATATACTCCAAAGTACTGTAAAAGTGCATAGAGCCACCACTTTCTCAAGTAACTCTAAACTACACAATAAAAGAAGTAATGTGACTGCATATATTCCTCCCATGAGAAATTGGCAATAGCCAATGTACAAATCGGTCTAGATTTTTATATAACAAAATAAACAAAAAAAATAATGTTAATCCTTTATGTACGAGTATTTATCAATTTAAGAAAATAATAGACTGAGATCCCACCGTTGAATCCTGCATATATCAGTTTTCTTAATTAAACCTATATTAATGAATAATACACGATTAGTAGAACAGATTACACCTGGGTTGCCTGGAAGAATCCTTCCGCAATCACCTGTAATTACATTTTTTCGTAACTCGTTTTTGGAGAAAATTGCACTCATACGTTTTTTATATGAATCGCACATCATTTGAAAGATAATCGCATAAGGAATTGGAAAATTAAGGGTTGCCAGCTCTCAGTCTGCCGCAAGTCTAGGGTTGCCTGGTTTAAACATGTCACTAAATGTTAATAATTTGCACTCATGTGTTTTTTTAATGAATTTTATATCAAATTAAAGCTTATTTTTTTCTGAACACGATAAAACAGGGTTGCCTGAAAAATTCCTGCCACAAACTGGGGTTGCCAGCGTTTGAAATATTTTATTGCGGTTCCGTTTGACTACGAGAATAGACGATGAAATGCGCCTTCTGCCTTATGTTTTAAAGTAGAATATTATATNCCCTGTTTTATAGTGTTCAGAAAAAAATAAGCTTTAATTTGATATATAATTCATTAAAAAAACACATGAGTGCAAATTATTAACATTTAGTGACATGTTTAAACCAGGCAACCCTAGACTTGCGGCAGACTGAGAGCTGGCAACCCTTAATTTTCCAATTCCTTATGCGATTATCTTTCAAATGATGTGCGATTCATATAAAAAACGTATGACTGCAATTTTCTCCAAAAACGAGTTACGAAAAAATGTAATTAAAGGTGATTGCGGCAGGATTCTTCCAGGCAACCCAGGTGTAATCTGTTCTACTAATCGTGTATTATTCATTAATATAGGTTTAATTAAGAAAACTGGTATATGCAGGATTCAACGGTAGGATCTCAGTCTATAATAACAGCGTGGTTATCTTTGAATTACGATGCTACAGAAGCCTACACACACGCATACATATACATTTACACACACCCACAAATGCATTCACACTCACGCGTTTTCTCATGTACACCCAAATTCATGCACCCTCAAACAAATCGTCTTGCCCGTATTTTTTACTTGTATTTTTATTTTTATTGTAATTTAAGATTAAGTTACGTTTAAACTTAGATATATATTGTAAAAAAAATGATAATAAGAATAATAATTATATATATATAATTGTTGTAGCTTTAGGTGATATTGTATAGATATTTATTTCCATAAATGTATGAAGTGTTATGGAAGAGTGGGGCCACCTTACACAATTTTTACTAGTAACTTACTAGGTTGGTCTAATTACTTCGCATAGCTAAAGAAAATGTGAAACTGAAATAAATATATATATTTTATTTTTGTTTTTTTTATATATGTAGGTAATATAAAAGTAGGGTAATTACTATTTTTTAACTCTCCCTTACAGACTTGGTATCGGAAAAAACGGGATCGCAATTATTGTGATGAAGACTAAAATGTCTTAAAAAACTAACTAACTTGCATATTTTCTTATTTTATTCAAAAAATGTTTTAAAATCTTGATTATTATCACATGAAATGAGTATCGTTACTTCGTAAAGGTAATTGAACGAAACTCATTGCAAAAGAAAATAATTATAAACGTTAAAAATATTAGCAAATTATTTTTTAAGAGAAGCTTCCTTCCAACGCGTCCGACGGACAAACTGAACTGTACACAACTAGCTTGCAAGTGCGGCTTGCCCGAGTAACTATGAGTGCCAATTATTAACATTTAGTGACCTGCTTAAACCAGGCAACCCTGGGCTTGCGGCTGACTGATAGCTGGCAACCATTTGTTTCCAACTCCTTATGCGATTTTCTTTCTAATGATCTGAGATTCATATAAAAAACATATGAGTGCAATTATGTCCAAATTACCATAAATTTAATTTAAGGTGATTGCGGCAGGATTCTTCCAAGTTCCATATAAAATTGTTGTTCAACACAGAGTTGGAAGTTAAAGTTAGATAGTGGTTGCTGTCAAATACAAATAATTGGGCCGTTACAATAATTATGCTAATAAAATGAAAATTGAGAAACACTGCATAAGGAAATATTTTAGATTAAAATACGCCATCAATGTTTGTATGGGATTTCTGAAGTTATTTGAAATTATAAACATGAATAAGCAAACAACAATGGAGGAATATTATACTCGCAAGCCTGAACAGTTTGTTTGGTTGGATGAGCTTATCTCATGAACTACGGATAGTCAGTCTGTCAGAATCACGTCGGACACCAGTTACCAGTAAACGACCGTACATTTAAAATATTTAAGTGAACATCGAAAGGTGTGTGACTATACTGTATGACATCGTCCGCGATCCTTCCAAGTAATCGTTGTGTTAAAAAACAGGTTTATTCGTATCATATACGATTACATTAAAAAATACCAAATACTGTTATTTTGAACTTACATTTTTACGACTTTTAATCGAATTTAGCAAAATTGTAAATGCTAATTAAAGAATATTAAAAAATAATCAAATATAAAAGCATATGCAATACTAAACACAGATTACAAAGTACACAGGAAGGTAATTAAATAAACAGGCCAAGAACGAGTTCCGTACTCTTGTTGTATCTAAACCGCGTTAATTATTTATTTAATATACAACAGACATACACTATCAGTGGAAATTTCAACTATCACGGTTCATGAGATACATTCTAGTGAAAGACGGATAGATAGCGAAGTTTTAGTAATAGGGTCCTAGTAATGGCTACGGAGCCCCAATAAAAAACTACAATGAAAATTATAAAATAACATTGTATTCTAATTTTATGGCTTTATACATATAAAACCTAGCGCATAGTATACTTAAGAATATAAAAGCACGATCTGCATAAAATGCGAAACTGTGTGATAGAACAAATCAAAACAAAAAACAATTAAATACATTACATATTGCCGATGGTCCGCTGGAAGTGTGAGCGCGCGCGCGGGGTCGAGGCTCTGGCGGTAATGAAGCATGTGAACACTCACATGGTGCGAGTCCCTACTCCCTAGTGACGAGTGGACTGGCAAATGGGGTGCAAGGAGGCGACAATTGGCAAAGTTACCTATCGACGAGGAGCGTCATGGTGCTGTGCAGGGCTGCGACCACGGCGCCGTCCTCGCCTTCCATCTACTTACAGTGTGCTACTACACCATGTGCTTGTGCGTACATATGAGTACTCATATATATATTAATTTCCTCCCACCTAAGTAAGTTAATGCTAAATTTGTTTTAATGCTTTAAAAATTTCATAATGAGTACAAGAATAAAATACATTTAGTAAATATTTTTTTTAAATGTCAAGGCTTTAGAACTGTATTGATACTGTAATCTTGTAAGAGAATTCTAAATTATTTAATTAAAAAAATATTATAGTAAAATATAGAAGTATAGATTTATTCATAATAATGTGAATTAGAAATATTTTATTACAAAATAACAGCCATTTTTAAAACAACAAAAAAGAATCACATTACCGTCTAATTTAAAAGGTGAATATTAGAATACTTTTATGTTAAAAAATATATATATTTTATTAACTACAAAAATATTGGTAACAAAAAAACACTAAAAACTACATAATTTCTGTGACAGTCTACATCTATATACCAAATGTTACAAATCCAAATGTAAACTTCAAGAAGATAACTTAAAGATGATAACATGATTTTATTATCTTTGTTTAATCTACATTTAACTTGATTTCTTCACACTACTGATAACATATTTGAGAAGAGTTTAGTCAATAATAAACATTAAAACTAGGACATTTTTTTTATTTAAAACAAAATGTTTGACTGCACACACTGCACACACTGGCAGTGAGCACAATCTCTACTTAAACATTATATGATTGTAAGATCTACTATGCTTTAATGCTACCATAAATCATATAAACATTCCCCTATATCATATATTTAATGCTACTACCACACTTTGCAGGAAAAAATATAGTTAGTTAAAAAAATATAGAAGATCTTAATATTTTTGGTTTATTACTTATAACAACTTTTTCCCTAATACTTAACATAAGATTAGTTATTTAATTAGGTAATTAAACTCAAACCATTTCCAAAATAAGCAATGCCAATAAAATATGATAAAATATAAAAAAATAATAAAAGAACAATATCTACCATCTGTGCAAAGTTGTAATGTGTGTTTAATGTTAGCACCTGCAAGGTTGAAGAATCACCACTGTAGTAACTTGTGACTGCAACATTGTGCAATTGTAAAATAAGCATCAACTCACCTTGTTGAGCTACTCATGATTGGCAACAGCCAATAGATAAATAACAATATATTAAACAAATTTCACGAAATCTTATTAGAATCATTTAAATTTATCACTTTAACATTATGTAAACCTTATGGAGAAAGTGTTCTAAATTTTATTTAATTTTAAAATGAATCCATTCTATTATTATTATTGGTGTCTAACTAATATAATAATTTTACGTCGAGGAACAGGGTCAAAGGCTCAAGAAAATGAAAAGTAAATTTACATCACTAGAGAGCACTGACAGACTGACGTTTAAACTTTGACATTTCTGGAAATTTGAGATAGTTGACATTAGCTGCCAAAAGCGCAGATATATTGCCATAAAACACTTAAAAATACTAAAAATTATAAACGATTATAGTGTTATAGTAAAGGGGTAATCATTAAAATGTACGGTAGTAATAAAAAAAACAAATTTTGTCTTTTGATGGTCTATCCTCTGTAATTTCGAAGATAAGGAACTCAGCACGAGGAACGTGCTCTATAGAGCCTATGCCTCAGTGTATCAAATCATGATGTGCTACATGATATAGATACAAATGAGTTGTATTCAAATTCAAAATATTCTTTATTCAAATAAACTATAAAAGCACTTTTGAATCGTCGAATGTACATGTCAACAAAAACCTACCACCGGTTCGGAAGGCAGTTCTGCTGAGAAGAGCCGGCAAATATTCTTGAATAGTGTAATAAGCTTTACTTGTTAGAATTTTTTTTACAGATATTTTAAATTTTGGCAGTGGCAAACTAAGAATACACTGCGGAATTTTATTATATAAACGTATACTCAGCCCCATAAAAGATTTATTAACTTTTGGGAGGCGAAAACTTGGAGTAACAAGCTTATCTTTATTTCTCGTTCCTATCTTATGACTGTCGCTATTTTTCTATGACAATGTATATTTTGTCGGACAAAGAGAATATTATAGTATATAAATTGGGAAGCAACTATAAGAATACCTGCATCTTTGAAAATATCTCGCAGAGAATCTCGAGCTCTTAGATTATAAATATATCTCACAATATCATATTGTTTTAATTTTAAAGATAACAAAATGGAGGATACAGTTTTGCCTTATACTTTAGAATCTATCCTCTACATTCACAATAAAATGACACCACTGGTTAGTTAAAGAATCGAATTTTTCATTGCAATCAACGAAAATATTGACACATCGGGCGCAACGGAGAAAGAAACGATGCCATTTTGAGGTTATTTTGCTGCATATCGAAAGGATCTAGCCCGATAAGCATGAGAAACCTGCATTGGCTCGTAATTATTTATTTTCAATATGATTGTATTGATTTTAATCTGAAATAGCTACACGCCATTTTTTTTTGTCTCTAAGCTAGTATATGTTCCTTGTTAGTAAGGGAATTATGGGGGTGACAACTCTTAACGTTAAAGTTTATTTTGTCGAGAAAATAACCTTAATTTAAAATAAAAATTATAAAATTTAAAATGAACATGGGTTCATTTTTGTGGTGGGTTCATGAATTGTGGTGAGTGGGTCTATAAGCTCATTACAAATTGCAAAAAAAAAGTTTATTTTTGAATGTGCTTTTATATTCGTGAATAACTACCAAAATTATATATGTTACGCACATATTATTTAGCTATCTATACTATAAGTTAAAAAAGCGAGGTTGTGGACAAATTTCAAAATAAAAGAAACAATCATGATTACAGGCATGCGCGTGTCAAACTTGTACAGAGATATGGCACTTGTCATACATACGATCTTATGCTGCTATAATATTGGCACACCTTAGATTCGCCATTAATTATAGGAACTCAACATTTTATAAAGAACAGTGTGCCATGGATATTTAGGTTGTTTCACATCCAATACTTATTGGTTGCCATATTATATATAACAAATTTGTAAAATTCAAGCGTAAAGCAACATGTGTAGGTAAGGTACAACGTACCGTATTAAGCATTTTATTGCCTTTTAATGTTTATAGGATCTTGTACATTAAATTAATTTAGACTGAAATAACTGTGATAATTAAGTTTCATTTTCTTGCTTAACGCCAGAAACGCCGCCGTCCCAGTTTTGTCTCATTTTTGTCCCATACGCAAATTTCATTGTATGTAACTATTATACATTTATTTAATTAAAAATATAATTAATTTTATAGCAGTCATACTTTGTGAAAAAAAATCTGATTAACTTAGAACTGAACTGCTGGGTTATTTTGTCCCGTCATTATTATTTTATTATTTGAGGGTATAATTTGACATATTTTCATGCCTCGACGAGGTGGAGATGAAAAGGCGATGCGGGGGCGGAAAAAAATTGAACAGTAGATTTAGCAGTCAATGCCTAAGTTTTTAGGGTTCTGTACCTTTTTAGGGAAATTTCAAATTAGAAAGAATACTTTTGGAGAACATAAAGCTTTATTAATTCGATTTTTATTAAACATCCAAAAAAGCTTTACAAAATGTATGCATTTAAATTTAAATAATAATTAATACAATAACGATAGTTCATAATAATAAAAATGTGTTCGAGCATTAAATAAAAGTAGCAATATTTTATTATTATTTAATCTACAATAGACATACTCTTAGAGGTATCATTATACTATCTTACCACAATAGAACTAGATGACAAAAAGATATCATAGAATAAATTATTTCAAGACAAAATACTAGGCATTTTCTGTATCAATAGCAAAAATACATACGACCTCTGACACGACGAATCAATCAGCTTAATAAAAAATAAAACAACACAACAAATTGGTTCGACAGTATTTTAATTTAAAATTTCAAAAAAGCAAATACAATAATCTCCGCGAGACTCGTCTCATAAAGCTTTACACGTAAATGTGTATATTGTATGTTCATTAAATACGTATTAATAATAAATATAACAAACGGTGAGCGCTAAAACAACTGCGTGGTAGTGTCGCTGAGTGTGTGTGCCGTCTCGCTCGCACACTACTTGTCCTTCTCGCTCTCCACCTTCCTGCCGATGGGGACGGCCGCTCGCACTCTGTAAATACCAAATCTTATTAGAAATACTTATACACAATAAAATATTACTTTGTTTAAGAAAAGAGTTTTATCCGTTTTATTATGAAATGATTAAATACCTTGTAATTATCATATGTTTTAAATCAAACTGTTTATCTGGATTATCCGCGTATATTTGATATTATATATTTTTGGATATCAGATTCAAATTACATTAGAATTACAGGAAAGTAATTTCTAAGCTTTTTTTATGTTTAGTCATAAAAAATCCTAAAAGACCAGTAAACCACACAGTAGGAACATCATTAACCCCAATAGATACCTCAATGGTAAATCTCACCACCATCCTACACAATTATCTTTGGCAATTTTTTGCTTCAAAGAGCCCGCTATCTCTGCGACGCTGAACACAAGGAGGGCAAGCTTCGTCGGCTGCAGAATGCCTTTCATCAAACAAGTTGCCAGTTCCCCACAAGCGTTTTCAAGAGACATGCCATTCAGAGAAGAGAGACAGTCGGCACTTCTACCATATGTGAATGAAGGAACACATTAGCAATAGAAGAATAGAAGAGCTTCCATACAAAGTATATTCAAGCCTAACAAGAAAGTAAGTACTGGCTCTCTTGAGACCAGTGAAAAGTAATATTCCTTTACAGTGTGCAGGCATATACATACTATATTATGACTGTGGCTGTTACCATACATCGATGAAACAAAGAATACCATAGGTGTTAGAGTGAAGGAACACATCTCCTATATCAATGACGGGCATGTATAATCCTGGGTGTGAGCATACAGTGCATAAACCATTACATAAGGTTTGATAAACCGTTCATCCTCGCTAAGGAGAACAGATATATTTATAGAATGATATGCGAGGTTATTGAAATAATAACATCCTAATTTCAATAGAGAAGATGGTTGGAAACATTCTACTACCTAATTAGGAAGTCGTTGACGATAGTCTGCAGTGGAGTAGCGAGCTTAACTCGCGCCCGGGGCAAAAAACTTTTCAGCGACCCCCAGATTAACCCATTTAATTTCATATGTAAAATATATTCCCAAATTAATAAATGAATAAACTCTTAGATTTAAGTATAACTTTAAACGAATGGTCCTTTAATAATTACATCAAATGCATGTTATATATTTGATTAAATACATATATTTAAATAGTTTTGCGAACCATTCGCCGCTTTGGGAGTAGCGCCTGAGGCATGATTAGAAAACTGGTGGACTACTAAAAATTATCACAATTGAAACACAAACAAACAATTGGCTCTAGTTTTTGAGATAAAGACTCATAGCTATTCTTTAACATTTTTAGTGTCCATAAACATTTTTTAATTTGAATTTTGAGCGGGATTTGAATTCACGCCTCTTGGAAACCGATAAGTTCTTCACTTACGTGATCGTGACTTAACGCTGCGCTCAATCTAGTTACCAGAGCGATGACAAGACAATAATTACTGGAGTGTGAATCGGACCCACAACCAGTCAGGCGCTGTGCATTTCACTACAGCGGCCTCAAGCATAATTATTGATTACTCTTTTCTAGGTAAAATGAAGCCTCAAAAATGTGACTAAAAATGATAAGAACGGGGGAGAGACAAAAAATGAAGTAACGTGTGTTATTATGTTAGCACATACTTGGCGGTTATCTCGTTGATCTTGGCGCGCGCGAGCTCCAGGTTGCCGTCGACTTGCGCCTTGTTCATCTCGTACGCCTTGGGCAATGTGAACAACGCTATCCACGCTGAAACATATACATATCATATTGTACTACGCCACCTCTTGTTAATAAAAATATGACATACAATATATACTTTTATTACATAAGAGAAATATATTTTTCATTTTTATATATTGTTATAAAAAATACATTTAAGAATATTAAAAAAAACACTCTTCCGTAGGTGGGACAAGGGTCCAAGCCAGAGAGAGAAACCTGCTCACAATACACGCCATCTCAAGTAATATTGCCGTCTGCATCCGGTTTTTGACCCAACAGCTAAGCGATAACCTCTTAAGACGTTGGTTGAGGCTTTTCGCTATTAAGCTGTTAACATCCCACATGGCGGTAATCTTATGGGCTACGTCCAAATTTTTAGATATTTTTCTTTTTCGGCCTTCACGAGGTTGTTATTATGTGGGATATAGACCGATATCCCAGGGCCCCCAGACCTACGCCATTATAGCAAAGTTAAAATTTTGAGGGTTATAGTCTAATATGGAAAATTAAATAAATAAAACTGTATGCATACTCTCTGGCTTGAAAGTGGGGGCCTTTCAGAGATAGCGCCGAATTAAGGTACGCGTCCAGGTACGTCAAAGTAGAAACGCTCGTTTTGAAATATTTATCGTTTTTAAATTTTTAAGAATAATGTAAAAAATCTATATTTATTACTACCAGACCCTTAACTGGTTCTTTACTCTTGCCAAAAGGTTGAAAAACGTAGGGTATAATTGGGGCAAATGACGTTTAACTATCAAGATTTAATTTTAAATATATTGTTTACTTCAACTTCAAGACCCCTCATAGGCACCCAGACCAGACAAGATATACCATAATTTGGGGGCAACCTCTGAAAGGGTCCCACTTTCAAGTAAGTGAGTAGGCGTACTGTCTTAACTACATATTAGACTAATAGTTCTCAAAATTCCGGCTTTGTTAATTGCTTTGGATCTTGGGATAATAGCTATGTCAACAATCACTGCGCGGCATCATCGGTCTTCAAGTACTATACCAGGTCTATTGGCAACAATATATGTAAATGTCAATGTCAGAAAAACACGCTTTAAGGTTACAAAATATGTTTTCAATCTAATCGACATTGAGCGAGATCGTGTTGAGAACAACAGTTGCGAGCAATGACCTGCTCTGATCCACAATGGCCTACTTTCAACTGAAAGTAAAGTGTGAACTGTAAGAGAACACAGCAAACAAATAAAATTCAATGTCAGTTTAGAATCAATTAATTCTATAATTATATTATTATTTTGAAAATTTAAAGTATTATTTATTTAACGCCATTGTAGTGCAGTTGACAAAAACATAAGTTTAAATCTTTAAAAACTTTTTTATTTTACGATTGAAACTTTTATTTGACGATTGAAACTAGTTCAAAATCTCTATATAAAGTCATATTAATATGCTGCTTTGAAAGAGAGTTTGTAAAAAATCTATATATTTAAATATCTATAATATTCATATTTTTAAAATATAATTCCCACACTAAAGATCGACGAAGTTCGATAAGAGTTTATAAATTAATTGGCAGTGAGCTTTTCCATTTGGGTATAGAATGTGAACGTGAGTTTCACTCCCGATATTATAAATTTTTCTAACGCTGTAGACCGCATATAGATTTAAAAAACGGTGTAAAGTATACTCACCAAGTATGATGAGCGTGATGCCGTTGAAGCAGGCGCCGACGTACGTGAGGCACCACAGCAGCACGCCGAACTTCAGCGAGTCCACCAGGTCCTCCACCAGGAACAGCCTGCAAGCATTGTAGTCGTACTTAGTGTGAGATTTATTTGTGAGCCAACAGTTAGGGATAGCGCGCACTGGTGACTTTTGTCACAGTGACAATAATTTTTTTGTCACTGACATGTCACCGTACTTTTCGCGACTGCGCCGCACTTGCGATGACAGTGACGAAATTTTTTACATTTGATAAAATGCATCTCGAAGAGATGGTTGTCTGTGCACTTATATTAAGAAATAGAAAAAAAAAGCAAACGTAGAAAATATTGGTTTTCAAATTACTATTTGAATAAACCTTTAGGGATTTGTCATAGAGCAATGGCCTCAACTCAATTTCGTCAATCTGTATTGTCATTGTTTATTTCATCTTCATGAAAACACACGTTTTGCCTTGGTGATGAACTTGACGCCATTCTTGAAATAAAAATTCGGTGCTGCAATGCAACACGCTGCTGTTTCATGTTTATGCGGAAGACGACTAGTATGGAAACCGCAAGAGGAAGGGCGAACGAAGTGACATTTAGTTGCTAATGCGCGCACGGGCATACAAATCTATGACAGTTGCGTCACCGCCGCGTTGCCGTCCTCCGCGGACAAAAAGTCACCCAATTGTCACGTATCCAAATGCGCGCACCTTCATTAAGTTTAATGTACACGGTGGCAGTGACGCAAAAGTCACGGTGACAAAAATCACTAGTGCGGGCTATACCATAATATTCAGTATTCATTAACCAAATGATAAATGGTAACGACTTTTTATTAAAACTCTTTTTATTTAGGTTGAATTTCGTCGCCCAAAACGCAATGCCTCAAAAAATTCGGCGGAGAGTGGGGAACGGAGCGTCTTAACACTAGGTTCCCTCTGCCTACCTTGCTCTGTTTTATTAAGTTTTTTCATAAGAATAAGTACCTGCGTAGCTCAGCGAGCGCGGCGTTGAGGTGTGCGGTGGCGGCGGCCGCCAGCGACTGTGCGCGCTCCGCCGGCACACTGATGTCTTTCTCCAGCAGCCATCTGAGAATCATCACATATTTATTATCATATAATACATATGTATTAAATAATTATAGAGGCCGCCGAACAGCTTAATATGACTACAAAGGTTGTAAAATAAATGGTTCATAAAAAAAAACAATCTTACAGGTAGATTAGATACTTATATTTTAAACAATTTCCTCTAATAAATAATTACCTTAGTAACCTGAGCAACGCCTACGTGGCGCAGGTGCAAGGCAGAGGCGCGTAACTGTCACGCGACGGTTGTAGGTAAGATTCCCACTCAGGGGAACGAATTATTATTTCTTAATATTTTCATTTCTTCACTCTGGCAACAAGGCAAAAAGCCCAGCGTTGAGTTCCTCCACTTAACTTGCAATGCATCAAAAAATTCGGCAGTAAGTGGGGAACGGAGTTTCTTAACACTAGGTTCCCTCTGCATACCCTGCTGTGTGCCGGATACAGCGTGAGGATAATTTTTATATTTCAACAAATAATTCATAAACCTTATCTAAGTCTTGGTACCTAACGCCATATTAAAGGTATATTATATTTTTATATGTCAATGATAAAGAAACTATTACCTTTTAAAATGACTGTGTATACAGGCGACGACTGAACAAACACAAGTGTTCATGCATTACATTAGACTTAGACTAGCCAGTAGCCAACGAAGATACAATTGTGCAATAACGTACTTAAAGGGATGCCCCTCGTTGGTCTTCTGGACTGCTTGCAGCACGTTCTTGTATATGCGGAAAGCCACAGCCACGGACAGGGCCAGCAGCGAGCTATACGCCAGCACGGACACCACGGAGCAACACGCGAGCGCCACCAGCAGCGCCAGGCCCGCGCCCAGCGCCGCGCCCGACCGCGCCGCCGACCGCCAGTAGATCAGCGACTCCACTAGAATATCACATGAAAATAATATGATATAAGCTTATTTACAGTACGGACGACTCGTCGATCGTACTGTAATATTAGCCATATTAATTCGAAAGTCAGACCGATGTATCCATTTTCAAATGTAATTTTTAGAAAAGATGTACAATACTCGTATATTACTATTCTCCGTCGACAGAATGCAAATAGAGCGGGACATTCTCGGATAAAATGTATTATCAGTTCGTTCATTCACGATCAACTAAGTTATCGATTTAATTATTTATTGAACAAATTGGCAACAAGCGTGTGTCCATACATGTTGCGGACATAGGCTGCAGTAGGCTTCGCCGATGTCATCGCCCAAAACGTCGATGTTCTATAACTACTATTGTATAAGGAATTGCTTATACGCTACAAGTATGATAGTTAAATATAAATGAAAAACATTTTTAGTTAAAATCCTCTTCGTGATACACTGTAATAATGTGAAAGTTTACTTTAATTAATATTTTTAGAATAAAGAAAGTAAAATATTTTAATAAAATGAAATAAAAACGAATTTACAGATGCACTCTGTCCCAGCCTCAGAAGTGCACATTACATTCGATATGGCTTAAATTAACCCATGATTAAGAGACGCTGGAAGGAATAGGGGGAGGCCTATGGTGAGTTAGGACAAGCAGATGAAAATATCAATACATATGTTGAATGTATGTAACATATACATACAACTGTATCTTAAAAACTCCAAGACACTGAATAAAGGCTTGTTATTATTAAAATCCATGACTACGGTTATCATACGGTATCATTAAAATTTGAAGACAATACGATTCACACAAATAATGACTTAAACCACGCGTATCACCAAGAAGCTGCAGCAATATGTTGTCTCGTCCACGTTAGCAGATCCTCGGGTGCCATAAGCTGCCCCGCTTTGGACACGATATAGCAGATAGCCTCGAAAGGCATAATAAAACATTTGAAGACAATTTTCATTGATAATAGACGTGGTGAGAAGCAGTAAATACCTGGTCCTCGCGGCGGCAGTTCGACGTAGGAGGCTGCGTGGCGAGGCGACTGCTTGGGGCGCGCCATGGCGGCAGAGTGAGGCGGCGTGTCGGAGCCGCCACGCCGTCGCCTTTCTACACGTCACCGCGGGCCCGCGCGCCACGAGACAGGCGTGAAGGAAGAGACGCGCTGGTCGCGTTACCGTTACGTAACTCGGCGATACGAGTACCAGTAAAGGTGAACATTCGTACAATGCGCGTTGTCATAACAGACAGATAACGTTCACTTGTCACCTCACTTGTCAGTAATTCATTATTTTGTTAAAATATAAAGTGTTAATGGCTTAGTTTTAAAAGAATCGTTTTTTGTTTTTGAAAGTAATATGAGTAACGCTCGTCAAGTAAGTTTACTTGTCAAGTTCACACAGCGGTGACGACCAAACCGGTTGTTAGCTCTCACATTACGGAAACTGAAAGTACCTGCCGGTATCCCTGGACGCCGCACACAGCGGCCAGTGGCACTCACCAAGAGGCAGGTCAAGACTCAACACTCAACTTCCAATGTCGACACTGTTCTCTATTGATTTAACGCGAGGTTTCCAATCAATTAAGTGACAAGAATCGATGAAGCGTAATAAACGACTGACGACTTTCTCGCGTCTCCAGCAACTGGATTATAATATATATATATATATATTATATTGATAATACAATAATGAAATAATGTTGTTATTCGATGATTCATGACTTAAATTACTCGCATAATATTTTAATAAAAAATCAAAATTACTACTTGTTTGTATTTATCAGATTAGTTGGTCAATAGGTATTAGATACACTGCTTTTAACAAAATTAAAAATATTTTTTTAACAAAAAAGAAACCGACCTTAAACCAGAAACTAAAAAGTATAAAATAAATGTATAAAATATAAAGCAATAGTAGGTACTTTGCTTTTGTTAAAAAAAATATAATTCTGAAATCGGGGTCAAGCTAATGCTATAACTTCAAAATAATTTATTTTACGACTAGAGGACGCGTGCAGCTTCGCTTGCATGTGTTCAATGAAATACTTTTAAGAGTCTAAGTTTGAAATTTTATGAAAATCGGTGGCGTTTTAAAGATTTTTCCATACAAACTTTCAACCCCTTATTTACACCTTTATTTTTTTTGCACCTTTAGGGGGAGAATTCTAGAAAACGATGAAACACGTGAAGAATTAAATACTTTAAGAAATCTAAATTTCAAATTTTATAAAAATCGGTGCCGAATTAAATTTTTTTCCATACAAACTTTCAACCCTCATTTTACCCCTTTAGGGTTAACATTTTTCAAAGTCCCTTCTTAGTGGATGTCCAAATTACGAAAGTAAACATCTGTCCAAATTTGACGTTTCTACGCATAGCGGTAACGGCTGTGCGTGCGTCTTACCTCAGTCAGTGAGGACAAGTTCTTTTATATATATAGATTATAAGTGATGGGTAGACCTTACAAGGATGCGTCTTGACCGAGCACGCAGTGGTTGTACCAACTATTACACAGTAGCTTCAATCTTAATCCGACATATTGACAAGAAAATACATAATAAATTATTTTTTAACAAAAAGCCAAACCGACTTCTAAAAACGAATTAAAAAGTAACAAAATAAATTTACAAAGACTTTATAATTTTGAAACAATCAATCAGTCAAACTAATGCTACAACAACCTTACTGCAAAATCAAATTACGAAGTTTGTTTTACTAGACCCTTTTTTTAAAGTCAGTAAAAATTGCTTGTTGGGTTTTTCTCTTTAACTTTTATTTTATTTTGCTTTTAACTTAACTTCATGCTTTTTCCCCAGCAGGGTAGTCAGAGAGAACGGAGCGCCAAACGCTACGGTCTCTACATACCTCTTTCGCCTCGTGCACTGTCATCAACCTCTTCATACATGCCCTTTGGGGGGCCCTCATGCTTTTTATGTGACCTTCCTCCAGTATCTTAGTTCTCTTATCTCCAGATACTGTGTTTTCGAAGATCCACCGAGGCCCCCCCTACCTCTCTTACCACTCACTCTTATATCATAAATCTTTTTTGCCATTTTCTTCATTTTCACCGTGACATTCTCACTAGTACCTGCCATTCTGTGTATCTCTTCATTGCGGATTCGATCAGTTAAGCCGACTCCGCATGTCCTACGAAGAGATCGCACCTCGACGGCATTCATCTTTCTTTCATTCTTCTTCTGTAATACCCACGTTTCGCTGCCGTATAACAACGCGCAGCTGTGCTGACGTTTCGCCGTCTCATCAATGCAGCTAAGGCTCCGTTAACCTTGTTACCGGCAGCAATACGCCTTTCCACATCTATCTCGTATCTTCCATCTCTGCTGAACATACTTCCCAAGTATACCACCTCATTCACTTGTTCTAATATTTTACCACACTGACATTGCATTCCGTCCTCTCTTCATTACTTTCATATACCAGAACCTTTCTCTTACTCGCATTCAGGCTTAGGCTATTATTTTCACACCCTTCTTTCCGGATGGTGACCAATGCCTGCAACTCGCATTCTGATGATGTCTGCACCATGCACCTTGTTTAACACCCGATTGGATGTCAAACCAAGGCGACTTGCCAGCTCCTACTCGCACGCAGGCTGAGTAATCTCTGTAAAGAGACCTTACAGCCTGCAAGGGTGCGCTCACACTGTACCGGGGTAGTATCTCCCAAAACTTCGCTCTTACCCTTTTGCTTTTATCTTTTATGAAATTATTAAATAAGTGCGTATTTAGTTTTAGTGTAACATTGTAAGCGAATAGAACAAAACTAGTTTTCTATAACTTTACTTAATAGAATAAACGTCGGTAACGTTCGTACTTAGATAGCGGAGCAATACGTATCTACTTTTAAATTATGTTTGCGGCAGATGACAAATGTTCTGCGCCTTACTGCCGATTTTAATGGCAGTAGGGGCAGTAAGTTATTTAGAATATGAAATACAATTAATTTTAGATACTCTTATCATATTTGAAATTAAAACAATTGTTATTTATACTGAATTGTATAAAGTATAGGTACCTATTGCATGTAAAACGTTAGCTCTTTAAACGAACACACGAACGTCTTGTTTATCTCTCATTAAGCTGCATACGAACTTCACTTTCATACGAACGTCTACTAAAGAATACAACTTCTTTTACATTGACTTCATTTTTTTTTATATCTGAATTTTATGTTGGCTTTTTAAAAGGTTGATTTCCTAAGCTTATTTTCGTTTATGAATTGTGAGTTAGTTACATTTAGTTTACATTCTAATCATGCTTTATAAAATAATAAATACATAATATTAGGAAACTACACAATATTAGGAAATAATATTAACTTTAACTATTCTATAAATAAAAATATTTTAGGAAGAGTTAACCAAATTAGCGATAGCGGGATCATATTAGACAATAAGTTCAGTTTTATTCCACATTTAAACGACATAATAAAAAAGGCACTAAAACTGCTAGGTTTCATTTTGCGAGCCTCAAAAGAATGTAAAAGATCCATCCAAGATACCAAAATAACATTATTTAACTCTATAGTACGTAGTAAACTTGAACATTGTTCTGTTGCGTGGAATCCTCATTATAAGTCACATGAAAACAGATTAGAAGACATTTTTACATCAATTGGCTTACAAAGATAACTTGCAGAAACAAACTAAAAGCTATTCCGATCACTTAAGATTTTATAATGCCCTTTCTTTATCTAATCGTAGAGGTTTACTTGAACTTTGCTTCTTACATAAAATTATAAATGGGGGTATTGATAGTAAAAATTTGTTAAACAGAATACGTTTAGCAATACCAAGGCGCAATTCTAGAAGTCACAATAAAAATAAGCACACTTTTAAAGTGCCTTTCTGTAGGAGTAACATAGGCAAAGCAGCTGCATTAAATAGAACTCTAATATTATATAATAACACATTCAAAGAAGCAGGTTTAGATATATTTAAGCAATCCATATCATCTTTCAAACTGCAAATAAAAAATAATTACCTTCCCTCTTAAATAATTATCGATAAACTAGTTACTATAAATAATATTATGTTTTTTAATAGTTAAAATCATTGTAAAATTTTTGTGTTCTGTGCGTTTCTTTTATAGTACTTATAAGTTTTTTATTTTTATTATATTTTATGTGTATATATTATTATATTTTATATATATATTTTTTGAAGTGTAAGTAATGTTAGTGTAGAATGATTTGTATTGTGTTTGTTTTCTGTTGTTGTTTTTTTATTTCATGCATGTCAAGTTAGCCTGTAAGTGGGGTATACAGTTAATGTCGTACTCGCTTAAGATTGTTTGTGTTTTAATTATTATTGTATGTATATACGTTGGGTTCCTATTAAATAAAAATAAAAAAAAACTATCTGAAAGTAGTTTCAAAAGGCTGTGTTCGTAGGCGCGTCGCCGCGGACCGATCGATGCCGACCCTGCACGTACTCGTAGCGCGTAGCCTACATTCATGAAGCGACTGCCTTCGCCCGCTTTAGCGAGTGATGTTCCACGAAACTATTTTTCAGTTTAGTCGTTTTTAAATCTATATTAACACTTGTTTCCTACAATTTTAAGTTTATTGAGAATCTATCCTGCGGAATATTTGGAAAATTAAGGTAATTTTTTTCTGTTTTTATAACGTTGATTTTTGTTATTTAGAAAGGGAAAGAATTTTTAATTATCTATCTGTAGCCAAACAACGATTAAATATATGATATTAATAAAAACAAAACAAAATACAAGCAGCAGTTTGCAACGAATATACGACGTTAGCGTCTACGCAAAATAAATATAGAAATATTTAAATAGGCACAGCCATCAATGCTCGGAATCCACATTTAACCGAAACATGGGAAAGATTTGTCAATCCCAGTTACAGACAACCGCGAGTCACAATGAGATGCGCGCGATAAAAATACCGCTCGGCGCCTGGGAGTCCTGGGACTCACCGCGAGGCACGCCGCGCCGCCGCATAGATAAATGATAACAGCATTAGCCTGACACCGACTTCAACATTATTATTAGTTTTGCTTTATGTGAAGCACATCTATTTTCTGTTTATCTTTGTTAAAGACTACTAATACATAACAACAACAACAAATCAAACACACAAGTCTTTATAAAAAATATCCAAACGCTTGTAAGCTCGACTTTTCGCACTGTTCTGTCAATTAGCTATAATAGTTTACTAAACTGTTAACTGACGCAACGCGGGTGTGAGGGACCTCCAACTATTTTCGATTCATTTATGCTGATACACAATTTATACTCAAGCCCTTACAATATTTTTGTTTGATTAAACTATGCTTTTTGTAATTGGACTAAAAGTTTTCTATTAAACACATATTTATGGACTTTTTAATGCTGATTAAAAAATATAGTATACAAATATGAAACACTCTACACTGATTATTATTTTTTTTATATTACCTAGATTAATAAGAATATTATGAATACTTTTTCAAGAATGGTTCTTTGTGTCAAAGATAATAAGTTTGATGGGGGCAACTTTGACTGGACTACAAAATTCAAGTCTTCTTCTTTACTGATGTATTTTAAAAGGTTTATGTGAATGACTATGTATGAAAAGTATTATGAGAGCACTAATAACACAAAAATACTCTAGCAATTTGCTTTTATGGAAAAAAATTTAAAACATAGTCCAAAATATGTATGAACCGTACGTATCTGTCAAACTTATCTAGATTGACTACATTTTTTGGCATTATTCCCAAAAACAAAAGAATATTAGGTGTAACTGGTAACTACTGTGCGAGACCAAGCGCAGAGGCACAAGCCTGTGGCTATAAACGACAAGACAAGAGGAAATAAAATGTTTATATTTCTTCGCTTTATTTCTAACAACAAAACTTAAGCTTGCATAAGTTTTATCAAGTGGATTGTCTGTCGTCTGTCGATCTCATAACAACAATATTAAGCAGCGCACGACATACAAGATAACTTGTCATCTAGACGTTAATATCTGCAAATATTCCTTCATTATTATATGTTTTTCCGTCTTTTTAGAAAGATTCTAGTAATTTTTAACATTGTTATTTCATACTTAGGAAAGAAAAATACTTCACGTTACACCCATGCAGCCTCTCTCACTCCTCATCAAATAAAAAATGCAAAATTTATTCTTCTTTAGATGTCCAAAAATTGAAAATCTGGGGTATGAATAGCTCTAAGAACTCGGCTCCGGTATATTGTTAGGAATCGGAAGCGGTTTGCGTTTTTAAAATAACACGATAAAAATACATACCGTCTATATGTTTTTAACGTACTCGGATAGAGATTGCACGTAATTACAATAAGTGACATGTATCACTCAATAAATGTTTCCATTATTGTCTTTTTCACCTAAATCTACCCACTTTTACACGAGTACGCTAACAATATAGAAAATAAAAAAGATAAAATGACTTTGGGATTTTATAGTCTACCTCTAAATGATATAATCAGTGGTATGGGTATCGGAACGGAAAGGGGGAACGGTAGTCCCTAGCTCCCGAGCCGTCGATACTTGTATAGCATTTATAGGCAGTAAATCAAGTAATAAAGTAAAAACTTTCAGTTCAGTTCTTCCATAAGTGTAGGGCATCATACGTCTCCCATGTTCTAACGGGCACAAGGGACAAATTCGAAAAGAAATTAAGACCTGTCTTTCTTCAGCAGTCTTGCTCGCATATTCATATTATTAAAATGTTTGTAATGAATATGGTCATTCTGTATAATAACTATAATATATAGATCTATGTTAAGACATCGATCCTTCTTAAATTACAATTTACAGAGGTAGATATTTGAATGTTTAAGGACACTTAAATAACAAATTAAAGTAGAAAATATCTTGATTACTTTAAAGATAGTTAAATAACAATTAACGTAATTTTTGGTAAGTATAGACATATTTAATCCGTAAAAATTTAAAAAAAAAACGATTTATTATCTTTTAAGGATCACGTCGACAACTTTGACAGGATAGTGGGTAGGCAGAGAGAAGCTGGAAACCTACTTATAAGACATATTGTTCTCATTTGGTCACTTTCCCCCGAATTCTTGAGGGCTTGCGTATTAAGTAGCGGAATTCAACGCCGCGCTTTGGGTCGCTAATTTTGGCTTTGGCTAAATAATTTATTTCCCAAGCGGGAATCAAACGTACAACTGTCTACTACTACACGTTCATGGCGCTATTGAAGTAAGTAGGCAGGTAGGTACATTGAAATAATATAAACCATATTTAAATTTGCAAGAAAAAGGTAGCATTTGTTTTCGACACTAAGTAAAGAAGTCAAAAAAAGTATCTAATATCTATATCGTTACTTTATAATAAAACAATGAACATATTGTCGTGACAGCAGTAAGTCTGCCGCAGAATAACGAGTCTTATTGCTACCCACCAGCGACCAAATTGACATAAAACAAGGCGGCCGACCCACAAGTAACATATCATATTTCCGTAATGTTAGAAGCCGGAAAACAAAAACTGCAATGTGCCTACTGTAGGAAGCCTCAGTGAGTTGAACCAAGCAACCCATCATGATGAAGCCCATACAGGCAGACTTCAGTGTCGCTAAAAATGATGCTAATTTAATCTTGGCAGATGGCACGCGGAGTGACGGGCGTCCGCAGCCGCGCCTGCCAGTCGGTCACTCCACGACTGCCGGAGCCGGGAGATGCTATCAGTCTTCCCAGGGGTTATTGACATAAAATACAATTTGGGTAGTGCATTACGAAATATTGTACCTATAACGTATGTTAGTAACAGAAGATGAACGGCGATTAATTAGCGTTCGCTGTGACGAGCGACAGATAAAAGTGAAGTTAGCGATGCAATTAGAACGACCGCTGAGGTTGACTCGTACACGTACACCGGGGTGCCCGCCGCTCGCCTTCACTCACCTTTGGGGTGCAGCCTCTGCGGGTCGAACCAAGCATCTGCAAGAGAGGGCTGCGCGTTAGCGGGTTAGTGGCGACAGGAGGAACAAGCGCGCCAAGCGAAGCCTGCGCCGGCACTTACGTGGGTCGAGCACGCTGCAGAGGGAGGGTCCGGAGTCCGCCATCCTGGTGCTTTACGTAATATAGAAATAAACCGGAAGCGGCGGACAGTGCGCGCGCCGCGCCCGACACTCGCGTCGATACTGGCGGCCGCGGCGCAGCGTCCCTTCCCCCCCTCACACGCCGCTCGACACCGCGCATGCGCGTCGCTGGCGCCCACACTGCGCACCTTACACACCTCAGACTTCGTATTCATCCAGAACCACCACCGCCGCCACCACCACCACCACACAACACACACCTCTCATTCTGCGCTCGCAGGCAGTACCGGCACAGACTTTATATACTGTCATTATATTTAAATATTATCTATAGATATAGGATCAAAATCAGGCACATAGCAAATCAGGCAAGTATCAAGCCAAAACGTTCCCGTCACGGTATTATACTTTTTCGTGTATAAATTATTAACATAGGTTTTTTATTTACTTAGAACATTTTATCTTATCATGCATAAAAGGTGTTTATCAGTAGCGTAGGTTAGACCACAGACGATGCACAAATGAGACTCACGTTGCACAACTAGCCTGGACATACCTAATGACGCGCACGCGCATTGTGAGCCGCAGATACTGCTCTCCCAATGTTCAGGTTTTATACTTATTTTAAATATAGTTACACTGAATAAAAAATATTATATAATTTGCGAAAATTCAAGAAAATATTTACCACATTATTATGCAAATATGTATTTGTAATAATCAATAAGTAGGAAGTGGCGAGAGTGACTCATGGAACAACTCGAGTTCCATACAACAGTAACCTTGGTAAAATCGTGGGGTATGATTTTATTTTGTACTGTATTCATGAAATAATTTTTTGGCTTTTAGTACATTTATCTGCAATATAAAACCGTTTAACTTAAACATTTTTTTTACTTTTTTATTTTTGTGTTTTTTATTTTTATTTCTTATTTTTTTTCTGCTTTTTTGTGTATCTATTTTTTGTAGAATTTGTTGTTACCGTTTTGTTCCCACGAGTACTGAACATTTTTACGGTCGACCCCCCCTGAGGTCCAATAGAGGGGCAACTGCAATGTGTCTGAATCTTGAGCGGAAAACGCTAACGACATATCATTTTTATCCACCCTAACGCCACACAGTCCTCGACAGGATACCAGATATTTACTTGGGTGGGAGATTCATATTGTAATTTTGTATAGTATACTGTATTATACTTACCAAGCCTTTTATTTTGATACCCATATTGATGGGATTGAAAACTACATTATCTGCCATTTTGTAGCAGTGGCCATCTTTGATTTTAATTTTGTATAGTGCACTGAATACTAATTGACAAGCCTTTTCATTTAATACCCATATTGACGGGATTGAAAAAAACTAAGTTGTCCGCCATCTTGGATTCACAATAATATTGAATATGGATAATTGTATTGACACCAATATCAAAGGCGTATACCAAATTTCAGATCAATCGGTTAACGGGAAGAGGGTTAAATTTCAATTACTAAATTTAACCCAAACAAATAAATAAACAAACGGGGTGAGCTAAATAAAACCGTTAAAAAAAACCGTCTAAAATATTTAAAATGGTATGTATCCAGGCTAAGTCAATGCAAATAAGGGCAAACATTTTGAAATCAGTAATAGAATTAAAGCTACATGTCTATCACAATTTTTACTATGACACTGACTGTGGTAGATGCTATTACGACTGTAACTGGGAAAATTCGTCATTTTGAAATACTCGAGCGCGTCAGATTAAGATATATATGGTTCATCTTCATGCCCTAGACGTGCTATCTCATAATCAGACGATTATCTGAAGGCACTTGCTTAATCTGACAATTATTCATATTTTTTTAAACAAATAAAATAAACAAGTCAGCTTTACGTTGTATCGCGCACACATCAGGGTAGGCAGAGGGAACCTAACGTTAAGACACTCTGTCCCCACATTCTGCCAAATTTTGAAGGCATTGAATGTTGAGTAGCAGCACTTTACGTCGCTGTTGTGCCTTGATACCAGAGCGAAGAAATGGTAATATAAGTTTAGATAAATATTTCATCTCCTGGAATGGAGATTGAACCCACAACCAGTCGGTTTTACAGTCACACTCTGTGTCCCTGCGCCAGTACTGGCCTCAATTTTTTTTTATTCATTGAACGAAATCAATTGAAAAGCTCAAGAAATAGAATGTAAAAAAATAAATTAAAAGCAAAAAAACATTTATTTACAGTTTATATAAACGCTCTAAAAAGGACAAAAAAAAATTGTCTCAAAAAAATTGTCTTGTTGTTGAAAAAAAATCTTTTAAATTTTAACTTTCAACTCATAACCTTATTGTACACAATTTATATGATCATAATGGCTTGTCGCGCGATTTACTTCTGTAACTAAACAAGTACTAATATAATTATGTAAAATCTGCTAAGTTTCAATTTTTAAAGTTTCAATTTAATTTAATATTTATTAACGCGACAAGCTTTTATGTCAAAGTCAAAATATCTTTATTCCATAAAAATGCTTAACATTTACTTGACTGGCACGCTCGAAACGCCATATATCGAGAAATCAATCAATCAATCAATCAACATTTACTTGAACATGTCAAAAAAGTAAAAAACAATGAAAAACTAAATAACCAAACAAAATGTGCAATTTTGACTTGAAAAAAGCCCGTTTAAATAGTTGAACTCATGAGAAGATCCAGGCAAAGAAACTCATGGCCACTCTTTTTAACTGCCAATATTTGTTACAAATTACAATTAACAATTTTAACTTAGAAATAGAGCAACTCATTTCCAAACATCTTTATCGCGAACATAATCTTTAACAGAGTAATATGCTTTTTGGCAGAGCCTGTGCTTTACCACTTTTTTAAATTTGTTCAGTGATAAATTAACCACGTCGTTTGGAAGTTTGTTATAAAAGTGTATACTTTGACCTACGAATGAGTGAGACACTTTATGGAGCCTAGAGAAGGGCACAGCAAGCTTATTTTTATTTCTTAAATTATGTTGATGGAGGTCACTGTTTTTATTAAATTTATTAATATTTTTATGCACATATACTAAGTTGTCGTAAATATATTGGGAGTGTAGTGTGAGGATGTTAAAGTCTTTGAATTTATTCCTTAGTGACTCCCGTGGACCCATTTTATAGACTGCTCGGACAGCCCGTTTTTGGAGCACAAAAATGGTATCTATGTCAGCGGCACTGCCCCAAAGTAATAGGCCGTAAGACATAATGCTATGAAAATAGCTGAAGTATACTAAACGCGCGGTGTCAACATCGGTCAGTTGACGAATCTTACGGACAGCATACGCTGCCGAACTAAGTCTACCAGATAAAGTTTCTATATGCGGACCCCATTGTAACTTAGCATCTAATGTTATACCTAAGAAAACAGTTTCATTAACTACTTTTAGTTCCTCATTGTTCATCAAAACCCTGGTTTCTACTTGTTGCACATTCTTAGTAAAGAACCTGATACATTTAGTTTTACTACTATTTAAAAGCAAGTTATTGGCACTAAACCAGTGTAATATCCTAGAAAGAGCATTGTTTACATCGTCAATTTCCAATTGCCGTCTATTAACCTTAAAAACTAAAGATGTATCATCTGCAAACCACACCATTTCACAGATATCTCTCATGAGGTGAGGTAAGTCATTAATGTACAAAAGGGACAAAAACGGACCCAGAATGGAGCCTTGTGGCACCCCCAATGCTACAGGTGACCCGTGTGATTGTTTCCCGTTGACATTTACCTTCTGAATCCTATCACTTAAATAAGAAGTGAGAAGATCCAAAGCAATTCCTCTTATACCATAGTGGTGTAGCTTTTGGATAAGAGTTTTATCCTACACACAATCAAATGCTTTGAATAGGTCACAAAACACCCCAAAGGCACCACGTGACTCCTCCCAAGCATGACGGAAAACGAAATCATTATAAAATTCAGGAACATTGTCTTTAATTAACGATACTGCAATGGTGGTGGAAGAACCTAAATTGTTTGTTAGACTGACTGCGAAAGTAGAGAAAAACTTTTCAAATGCAATGGCCACTTCCAAATCTGAATCAACAATGTGACCGTCAATACTAAGTATAAAATTAGAATCTTTAACCCTAGTTCTCCCAGTCTCAGCATTAACAACCTTCCAAGTGGCTTCAATTTTATTACTACTATTTTTGATTTTGGTTTTAATAAATAAAGATTTTGCAATTTTGCAAACTCTTTTGAAAATTTTAGAGTAAGATTTTAAGTACTCGTCAAACTCTTCACTGTTTTTTCATAATATAACATATACAGCGTCTCCCTACTCTTATAAATACCTGCTGTGGCCCAGTCACCAAAGATAGGACTATCAGTAATTGTAATCTCTTTGGGAGTAAATATTGAATGAAATTTATTAATAAAAGAGTAAAAAAGAATTGTACAAAGAATTGGGATGTAAAGTTTTATCTAGAACTAGTAAATTAGTTAGTAAACTAACTCTCATACGTTCCAAACGACTAACTGTAACAGGTACAAAAGCAATTTTTTTCTTAGCCTCCTGTTTTTTCTTACTATAGAATTCTACTAGCTGACTAGAGTGGTCAGAATACAATTTATTAATAATGCTTTTGTAGCATGGAATAATATCAGTAAATATGTTATCTATACAAGTAGTAGTTGCAGGGGTTATTCTGGTTGGCTCCATAAATAAATTAAGTAAATTGTGTGACTTAAAAAGACTTAATAAATTAATGGTGAGACTTAAACTTTCCAAAATATTAACATTAAAGTCCCCACACACTAACAAAGGCTTACCCGACTTGGTAAGTTTGCTTAAGGCCTCATACATTACTTCTTAAAATAGTTTTAATTTGGCGGAGGGATGTGTGAATTGCTCTAGTTGAACACACGCTAATTCGATAGAACATTCTACAGAAAGGGACACTATATCTCCGTTCCTTGAACTTAAGGTTCTTGTTTAATATAATAAGCGACCCCCCCATGTATTGTGTTGAGTCTGCAGAATGAGCGTCCTAACCGGTGGTTTCTGAAATTAAACATGAGCTGGTTCACCTTTAACCAATGTTCAGTAATACACATAATACAAATTTCCTCCAAGTTCATGAATAATTTCAGCTCTAGCTGCTTGCTCCCCGTCAAGCAACGGATGTTCTGATGAACTAATCTAATAAACTTAACATTTTTATTACTATTTTTGCATGGATATTGTGATGATGTGCAGTGTGTGTTATTATTATTATTTAATTGTAAAGCTTGAAGTTGTAGTTGTAGCTGGAAGTTGCTACCTCTGTTGTGTGAGAAATTAATTTAAATGTTGAGAAATGTCAACAGAGTGTAAAGTATTAGGTATAATGTCAGAATGAATTGCAATGTCAGTCTGCTCAATAGAAGCAGTTGAAGTAGTAGCCAAGTTCTTGGCTGATAAGTCAAAATAATAGGATAGCACAGAAGCTATCTGTCTCTTAAGCCTATGACTAAAATAATATTTACTTTGAGTCAGAAATAAAGTTTTACTAACTATTTTATTAGTGTCAATTAAATGTACTTTGTCATTATATGTGCTTATGGTGTGCAGAGTAGAGTTTAGCTTAAATCTATAATTAATTTCCGCTTCTGCCTGATTTTAACAATAAGGAAATGTAAACAAAATTATTTTACTTTTATCTTAGTTTAATAATGACTCACAATAGTCATTTAACTGTTGTTTGTTTAAATTTCCCCTATTACTTGATAATGTTACAAGTTTATCACACTAAATAAATTTATAACTTAAAGTTCACACGAGAACTTCAAAGGATGCTGACGAATAACAAAAACTAATAGCTGACTGTCCCGGTAAACAAGAATTCAAAATTGAACCCATATTCCTTCCAATATCATCACTAAATAAAACTATGTTTAGTGCATGAACTAGGTTCATGAATTGATGCACCAAATGACTGCTGTGACCTGAACCTACTACTACTATTATTATGAAGGCTGTCACACAAGGGGTTGGTCAAGGGGGCACACACCAGAGTACTTGCAGGCCTTTAGGCTTTAACCTACACTTATCTAGTTTTATTGTGCACATTTCTAAATCATCATATAGTTCCAATTTCTCCTTACTTAATTATGCACACTTGGACATATAACTATGTTGTTTTATTAATTTTTTGGTTTTGATAATAAACTTATTGATTTTTTTTTTTTAGTTTGTTTCTACTGCAGTGAGGCAGACTTAATGCTGTTTTAATATTGAATAATGATGTGTCAACCTTGGTGAGATCAATAATTGAGTGACTATGTCTGTCCAACACAGGAGAAACCAACTGTGGGGCACTCTCAATTAACTCATTATCACACACTGAGTGATGAGTGAGTGAGCCTCTCGCAGCTCCTGCTCCAAGGTAGTTATCCTAATAAGGGCCTGCTCATATTCATCGCTGCACCGGTCAAACTTATCTACTAAACTTTTGAGAGTATCCCGTTCCTCTACAATGGTTCAATGGTCATTTCTTTCTTAAGCCTAGTGTTATTATCTAATAATCGTAAAAGTTCTATTTCATTATCTTGCCTTTCACACTGTAATTGGGCACACAAATCCTTAGAGTTTTTATATTCTTGTAAAGTCAGTTGGAGTTTGGACTCCTCCTGACGAGATAGTGCTCTGCGAGTCATCATTTTGAATAAAAATTAAAATTGAAAGAGTAACGTTAAGGATTTGAATTATATGCAAATAACGGGTAGTTTATGCACGACGGAAAACTAAGCTTTGACTACTAATTTACGCAAGTAAACCACAGTTAAATCAACGTTATATGGTTTCTATAGCACCTAATAAAAAAAAACGCGTACTTACAGTAAAATGTACCTAAATATTATGCCGGCACACTACCAGTCACTTACACAAAGAACACTTTACAATTCACAATAAAATTATTTAAACCATAAAAACTATTATAATTACGTTAATAACACTAATTACTTAAATAAATTAAGAAATTATTGTGGAAATGGGCTTCAAATTGAATTAAATTAAATAAAATTAAAATTCTCAGTCGAAATGTTAGCTCCGGGGTTGCCAGAAGCGAAAAATATGATGAATATGATCATATAAATTGTGTACAATGAGGTTATGAGTTGAAAGTTAAAATTTAAAAGACAAATTTTATTTTCTTAATTTTAGAGCGTTTAAATAAAAGCTTTTTCTAAAAATGACTTTTTGCTTTTAACTTATTTTTTACTTTTAGTTACCACTGGCTAGGTTTCTCACATTAGATGTCGCATTATTTTTCTAATTATTCTCGGCAAGCCCTTTCATTTGATATTCGTATTGCAGATGTGCGTAAATAATAACTATTCCGACATCTTAGATGTTCCGCCATATTGGATTTAGAAAAACATCACATTTTTCGAGTTACTCTCAACGAGCTCTTTCAATGTACATTTATCTATATTGTAGAAGTAAACTAAAAATAACTATTCGGCTATCTTGGATGGTCTGCCATATTGAATTTAGAATGACGTTACACTATTTTTCGAGTTACTCTCAACAAGCCCTTTCATTTGATACCCATATTATAGAAGTGCATTAAAAATAACTATTCCGCCATCTTGGATGGTCCGCTTCATTGTATTTAGAATGAAGTCACAAACCTTATCGTGCATTCTCATCTAAACCAAACGTGTATACAAAGTTTCAGCTCAATCGTACGAATATACCTTTCATTATATGAAAGCACAAAAATCTTGAGTAGTGTTATAATATTCATGATATATATATGATATCAAGTGATGTCACATTAATTTTCTAATTGTTCTCGGCAAGATCTTTTATTTGATACCCATATTGCAGAAGTGCATAAATAATAACTATTCCGCCATCTTAGATGTTCCGCCATATGGGATTTAGAATAACGTCGCATTATTTTTCGAGTTACTGTCAACGACCCATTTCATTTAACATCTATATTGTAGAAGTAGACTAAATAGATACCTGGCTATCTTCGATTTCCTCCACATTGGATTTAGAAGGACATCACATTATTTTCTCTCAACGAGCCCTTTTATTTGATACCCATATTGTAGAAGTACATTAAAAATAACAATTCCCCCGTCTTGTATGGTCCGCCATATTAGATTTACAATGACGTCACATATTTTATCATGCATTGTCATCCAAACTAAACGTGTATACAATATTTCAGCTCAATCGGTTGAAGATATCTACGTCATAATTGAGCTCAAAGATTTCACCCGAACCCACATACATACATTGCAAGTTAAATAAAAGATTTTAATAAAAGAATGTACGTTTAGACGTACTTGTATTTATAAAAAAACTAGGAAAAAAAATTAAGTATTTTTTTAAATTTTGATAATTATCATCTTCATTGATGAGTTAGGGAGTAATAAACAAAGAAAGAGTGAGAGAGGAATAGAAACACGGAGAGAGGAATATAGGCAACCCTTAGCTACATTAAACTTTGTTGATCGATTTTTATTACGTCGACTTGTGGAATTCGTCAGATTATATATTTTTGGTAATCCTTGAATTATTCCCTCCAAAATAATAAAAAAATAGCCACGCTCGAGACCGTCGAGATGACGTTTTTTTTACAACTTTGTGGGCCTCCCCCTTTATGTCACTCTCAAATTGTCAGATATAGGGAGTATATACACGATTTAACATGTACCTAACTTACCCCACCTTAATCGAATGCGCTCGAGAATGTCAGATGATCAATTTTTTTTTACTAATCTGATCCTTTATCCTAGACGGGCGGCCATATATATGGGGCTCATATTTGGTGGAAGTACGTACCAAGTACAGGGAATACCCAGTATCTTAATCTGCCGCGCTCCAGTAAATCCCAAAAGTCCCCTCTTCGCCACCCATACTATAAATATTTAACCAGCTTACAATTTTCTTAAATATTAACAATTGTTGTCATAGTGAGCAATATGGTTTCACCAAAGGCAAGTCCACTACAGATGCGGATGCTGCACTCTTAAAGCACATAGGAGAAGTCACAAAATACCATGGGAGTGTTTTGTGATTTATCCAAAGCCTTTGATTGCGTAGACCATGTAACTCTGTTGTTAAAACTAAAACATTATGATATACAGGATACTGCCCTTGACCTTATTGCTTCATATCTAAACCAAAGAATCCAGAAGGTTAGTATAAATAATGTAAAATCATCTGGATCTCCACTAAGGATGGGCGTTCCACAAGTATCTATTCTTGGTCCCCTTTTATTTATTCTTTATATTAACGATCTGCCTTTTTATGTGAAGAACCTATGTGTACTGTGTATTGTACTTTTCGCGGATTTTATGTCTTTAATATTTAAGGTTGACAGAAACAAAATAAACTATGACGAAGTGAATAGTGCATTATCGCATATTCTTCGTTGGTTTGATGTTAAAAATTTAATGTTAAATGCTAAAAAAACTAAACGTATTGAGTTTGCTTTACCAAATGTAAAAAAACATGATTTTAGTCTAGTAATAAAGATGAAACTCTTAATGTGTCGGAATAAGCTTTTTTCTGAGTTTATCCGCAAGTGCTTCCAGATTAGTGTTCCACTGGAGTTTACTGCCGCGTTCGCAATTTAAAAAATAAGACAAATGACGGCCGTCGAAACTCCCTGACTACTCTACTATAGCTATTTTCATAGTATTTTACATTGTCATAGAAAAAATAGCGACAGTCATAAGATAGGAACGAGAAATAAAGATAAGATTATTACTCCGAGTTTTCGCCTCCAAAAAGTTCATAAATCTTTTATGGGGCTAAGTATCCTATCCTATATCTTATAAAACAAAGTCGCTTTTCGTGTCTGTCTGAACTTTCTAACTCTTCTTCTTCTAAACCACCCAACGGATTTTGATGCGGTTTTCACCATTAGGTCGAGTATTTCTCAGGGAAGGTTTATATTTAGTTTATTATTTGTACATTCTTATGTAAGTTAACATAAAAAAGATAAATGTGTATAAAGTCCTACCCGTTGATACACTTTCGCGCATGCGCTGCTTTAATGGTAAGTACTACATGAAAGTAATGTACTGGAGTATGGTTCCTTTTAATAAGATCTACAAAAAAGTCAGCGACAGCATATTCATATCTTTTAAGAATGACGTGTGGTGATCATATTTCTATCAAAAAATTGTAATTTCAATATATTTTTTATTGTGAGGGATATTTTTCCATAATGGTATTAATACTTATGCTTTAAAATACTTTATTAATTTTCTACGTTAAACGAAGATAAAATTTGCTTTTTTGCACTATTTTGAAATTGCGAATAGTTTTAGAGAAAAACGCATTTAATTGTTAACACATCACGCTGTTGACACATCAGCTATGTTTCACTTATCCCTTACTCTCAGCATATAAATAAGTATATTAGTTACGTTGGCCATTTAATGTAGATCAAAACTGTCTTTTACTGTTTTTCATCTTAATAAGTACTTTAGAATATCAAAAAATCCTTGCTGCGAAACGGCTCGCCACTCGCCATTCGTCCCTCCACACCCCGCGACGTTGTGCGTCCGCCGCGCCCGCCTACCTTACACGCATCGGAGGTTCAGTGGTAAAATGCTCGCCTGCCACGCGGCCCGCCCGGGTTCGATTCCCGGCAGATGCATTCTATTTTCCTCATAGGCAGCCACGTAGTGCTTGCTTTTCATCAGGGACAGAGTACCCTCTTCTCTACCCAACCGGTGTCGCTGTAAAAGCCAATAGGGCTAACAGCATTAACCATCAGAGAACCAAGGCCCTGATGTCGATCGGAGCTACTACTGGCCAAATAAATTTAGAAGTGATTGCACGTACTTTGGAGTTATACAATAATTATAATGTATTTCCACGCGACATAGTTGGTTACATCTTTCGTTTAAGTATTTTTAGGTAAGAGAATAGTAGGTAGTCTGTTGTTTATAATTTCTTTCGTTTAAGTTTTCTGTTGTTTGTGTTTATTTTAAAACAATTGGAAAATCTTTATTGGAATTACGAAAATGCGGGTTGCATTAAAGTTTAATTAATTTTCACATTATCTGAAGTGCTTTGCAAACATACATTATATGAATAATTTCGTAGTCAAAGCGGGCGAAGCCGCGAGGGGGTCGCTGGTACGTGTATATAATGAAATTACGCAGTGTATTCTTAGTTTGCCACTACCTAAAATTTAAAATATCTGTAAAAAAATTCAAACAAGTAAAGCTTATTACACTGTTCAAGAATATTTAGAGGATAAACATGTATGGAATTAATGTCTATTGAATGTCAGGCAGGATAGCTGCCAGCTAGCAACTGTTGAGTTTCTTGCCGGCTCTTCTCAGCAGAGCTGTCTTCTGAACCGATGGTAGCTTTTTTGTTTATATGTTTATTCGACGTTTCAAAATTGCTTACAATAGTCTATTTGAATAAAGAATATTCTGTATATCATTACATTTTCTATAAAACGTTAGTTCATATTTAACGTTCCCATATTTACTCAATTCGAATACAATATACTCAAGTTAAACCAACAAACTTGTACGTTGTACACATCTTCGAATGAGTCACTTGGCTCTTGCATACTTTTCATAGACAAAGTACGCAAATCTTATGATGCTGTCATAAGTATTTAGTGCGTGGAAATTTTACGGGACGATTAGACTCTTCCTTGCTCTTATTGACTCCTTATAAATTGTGCCTTTTTTAATGAAAATAATAATTCTCTCATAATGTTTGCATCATGTTGTATGTGAACATTATTCCTAGTATGTACGTCTCGTATTCCGACATACCGAAATTTCTATATTCCATTTTGACTAACACTTAGTGTGACTACCAATTGATATAATAAAACAGTCTTATTGCAACCCCCGCCGCAAGTCGCCACTCGCCAGCGAATGATAAAACCTACAGTAAAATTTCCCTATGAGTCATTTGAAACTGCCAACACCATCTGCCCTTTGTTTATGTACCCTAATATATTAAGCTGTTAGTAAATTACGAGTATTGTAGAAATTATAAAAAAATTACGAGTACAATTTTAGTGTAGACTTTCTAAGACACGACAAACTGTACAAATTAAGAAACAAATAGGTCGCTGTATCGATGGTGTCTCGCCAAGGCTAGGAGAGTGGAGAGTGGAGAGTGGGGACGGTTTGTCTGTGAGTCGCACAGCGGCGCGCGTGGATTATCGATCTGCCGCGAGCCCGCTCTCACCCGACGTTACCGCTTGTACCTAATATGTCTGACTTTTTACATTTAGCTTTTAAACGAACAAACGATCTAAACACGATCAACAAAAGCAATTACTTTTTAATGTTAACAACGAGGTAAATGGCGTATACTGTTCGTTCTCGCGAGTAAGTAATGCTCGACTTCAAATGTTGCAGCTTTCCATCTTGCTTCTGTCACAGCTCGACTGGAATTTGCTTACGAGACATTGCAGAAAAATATTTATTTGTATATGCTGTGCGATTGGTGCACGATGAGGTCGTATCGGTCGAATGACACGACTAAATAAAGTCAAGTTTATATTAAACTAATATAAGCGTTAATATACACGAATATCACTATAACGTGCTAACGGATAGAAGTATATTTATATAAGTTTTAAAATTATATTTTCGTTTTGGCCGAATTTCGTTTTAACTCGAAAGAAGAGACCGACCGACCTTTCAAAGCCGGTGATGTAAGCTCAGTTGATGTAACTCGACAGACTTACTTGTCACTTGTTCATCGGCGACTCCGCTCATGATCCTTAAGGGCACTATTTGAATGAGTAGAACTGAACACGACTCGCGATACACGTATAAATGTGAGACGTGAGCTCACCGCTGCGAGGTGTTCACGTATGAGCTCAGCGCGCTCAGCGCTACGGAACCACCTCTAAATTTAGCAATGCAACCATCACACTCGCATGTAGGTATGTACAGACGCACACGTAGCTCAGTGGCAGGCTGGCAGGACCGCAGGAGTGAAGAGGCACTGGCTTACTCATACTTGCCACCGCCTTCTGCCACATCCGTTGAGTTTATCGAAATTATATTTACAGTCCCCGTGCCATATTTAACTTTTTTGTAAAAGCGTGCTGCGCTAACTGGGTTTTTGTAGTCCCGCTTCAGTGCACTTTTAAGAGATAAAATGAATATGAAAATACAGAAATACTGATTGGTTTTTCTGAGACGTCGTGATGGTAGTCGGACATCCTTCCCTCCGAGTGAGAGGTGCTTTCAGCGGATGCCGTTAGACGCGCGGCTGCTACGGTCAACGCTCTTGCCGCTTGGCCAGCGCCGCCACCCACCTACTCCTCGGCCTCGCAAGCCGCATTCGTGCATCTTACATGTTATACGCAAATAAACTTCACGAAAAATTATTTTAAAATACAATATACGACGTTGTCATACAACATAACATAAGCACTAAAAGACGTAAGCGACCATCTCATTTATACACTATTCATTCTAACGACGAATTGATTCCTAAAAGACAATTGTGTGACTCACCTGCAGTATACTTTTGTCATACATCAGAGTTTTACCTTCAATATTGATAGAAACTTCTAAAAACGAACGACGAACATCGCACTCATGTGCACAAATAGCTTCATTTGTTGCCTAGGACTAATAAAATTTATTGCGTTCAAACTCTCTGTCTCAATGTGAAAATATAAATATCTAGAAATGCGTTTTAATATGATAACGTGTCAGTTTTGTAATCAATTAATAAGTAGGGCTTACCGAGTCCCATCTGGCAGAAGATGACCTCCGCCTCAATCACGTGTGCGACGGCGGTGCGCTTCTCCGCTTGCGGTTTGCTATCGATCGGAGCAGGCTCGGGGCTGGGGGCCTTCCGCTCCGGCTTCATGGACTCGGGCTTCGGCACAGGCGCGGGCACCGGGGCGGGCGGCAGCTGGACTTCCGGTGCTGGCGAAGGTGCCGGCTTGGGCAGTGCCATGCTTTCGGGTTTCGGGTCGAGTTTAAACTCGACGACCGGAGCAGATGCTACTGGGGGTGTCGCCGGAGTGGGGGCCAACACAGGCGTAGGGTCGGGGATGACAGGTGCAGGCGGTTCAGGAGCTGGCGCGCTCTGTTTTAACGGTTCTGGTCGGTGCAGCGGCGATTCGCCTGCGGTGTCGGCGTCAGATTCACTGTCTGTAAACTTGTCCGCTAAGTGGTCAGCTTTGTCGGAGACGGAGGGTGCACGCGGCGAGTCTACGAATTCGTCACGTTCCATATCGAGGAAGCTCTGGGTGGCGTGTCTCGCCGCACCGTGTGCGCTTTGCAGCGGAGACTCCTCGGGCTCGTCGCGCTTGCCCTCGCGGTCCAAGTGTTCGAAGTCATCGGTAGAGTCCTGATCGCGCTTCATGGCCGCGGCCGGCTGCGGCACGAGGACGTCCGGCCCCGCGCTGTCTCCGCTCGCGAGACTTCCTAATAAATTATCGGCGCTATCCATATTTAATTCGAGAATAATATATAAATGAAGACTAGAGGAAAGTAATCGATAGTGGGTGCGGTGGTACGAAGCGGATAGGATGGTGTGCGCGAGGGGTCCTGTCGTGCCTCCTCGTAGTGTCGGACTGAGGTGTGCACTCCGCTGCACGACGTCGACGTCACTCAGCACAACCGCGGACAACGGTATTACTCATCGCCTGCGAGGCTGCGACGGACGACCGGCCCGAGCGATGGAGCGCGCCGCGACTTGAGAGGGTGGCGTCGTGTGCCGCCTAATTTTTATTTTTGTTAAAAGATGAAAATACACAGATATCGAAAATTATATGTGTTAAAATATACACCAGTTTAAATATATCAATAAATGAAAGCTCACGGTATGCGTCAGACCGTGTGCGACCTCGGAAAAAAATAGTAAGAAAGTATGAAAAATTTAGAAATTATTGACAAGTTTCAGCCATAGGACTGCTTTACCGACAATGTTTTAAGTCACTTTCGTAACCAAGTATGGTATATAATGTAAAGTATTAATAAATAATTAAAATTGCTTTATAAATGAAATATTTAAATTTGTAAAACTTAAATTTTATAAAATTATCATACTAGATTGATAATTAATCACATAATTAAAAGTTTTTCTTTGTTGCAAAAAAATCGATTCTTATATCGATTTTATTAATAAAACTAATTAAAAAAGTTTAACGACTAATTAAAAAAAGTTTAGGAAATTTTATAATTATATTTATCTAAAATCTCTTATAAAAACCGTAATAAAATGAAAATATTAAATGCTTCAAACTCATATTATAGTTTCGTAACTTCGAGAAGTGACCTTTTCTACAATATTGCATTAGTGCCTTGGTATAATAAAAGTTCAGTTTTAAAGTGTGCATAATATGTATGAAAAGGATTTTAACTAACGAAAAACTAAAAACGTATAAATTTATGAACGTTTTAAATATTAATCTAAATAACTAACTAGTTCTTAGAGTAATGTATAAACTAAGGAATTTTGTGTTGACATGGATTCCAAGTAATCGCTGATCGATGATCATTATATTAAATTGATTAAACTACCGTAAACAAAATTAACAATGCAATGTTAAATCTCTAGCTATAACTTAAAATTCCTATAAGTGCAACAACAAAAATAACATGTAACAATGTAATACATTAGGTTCCTTCTTGTCATCCTTCAGGCTTCCCGAGAATTTATGCAATTGGATCGCCAGTTTTCTTATTGGGCGCAGCATCAAGATCACTGTCGACGATTTTTGCCCAGAACTCTGACGTCCCCCAAGGTGCGTGCTGTCCCCTACGCTGTTTCTTCTGCACAACATTTTTTTCTGTCGCCCCATTTGTTCTATCGCCAGTATCTCAGTGACATTGAGCCTTAATGTTTCGAGGGACTGCCCGATCTGTATCGTGATCATCTGGAAAGCAAGGCCACGTTGGCCGCAAACAAACTGGGGGTCATTAGCAGAGCGAAACAGTACTTCACGCTAAAACATCGTTTAGCCCTGTATAGGGCCCTGGTTTGGCCTAATCTCAAGTACCGTTCTCATCTCTAGGCTGGTGCATCCCAGTATCAGCTTGACCCATTTGATCACATACAACGTAAAGCCGTTCGAATCGTTGGGGATTCAATGATCTGTGAAAGGCTTGACACTTTGGCTATACGTAGAGACGTCTCCTCATTGTGCGTTCCCTACCACATTTATAATGGGGAGTGTTCTGGGGAACTGTTTGTGATCTTGTCTGTTTTGTTCTTTTTTTTTAGTTACTAAAACAAATATTTAAACGATTAATTATTTTTGCTTTTCAGTATTTATGCATTATCAGATTTTTAATAAAAAGCGTTTGTATAAATTACATGACAGTGATGCCAAAAGTATTCATGTTTATATTTATTATATATATATAATATTTAAATGAATTCAATTCTATATATAAATTTTCTTGACAAAGACCCATTAAGAAAAACGGCAAATCGATACTAACTCCATCTCCGGTTATCAGCTGCTAAGGTACTGTCACCGACAAATGACAGTAATGTCGGTAAAACAGTAATGTAAATTAATAAATTAATCACATTACGCGCTGCAACGCTTTAATGCAGCTTTTTTAAAATATATAAGAAAAGCATTATCTAATTACAGCGTAGCTGACGTTAGCTTTCCACCGCCAAATCTATAAGCATGGCGGCCACTGAGGTGATCACTGGTTGTGTGGAAGTCGATGAAACAGAAACTAAAACTAAAAATTTAAAATCCAATGGCATAGATGAAAAAAGTGTAAATGGAGAAATTTATCACCACAAAAATGGCTTTGCTAAATCAACGCATATTATTAATGGTGTGTCTGTAAGTAAAATATTTTATGTTCTTTTTTTTCTGTTCCACTGCAATGCACTTTCGCTGTATAATTAGTGCTAAGTAGGAGATATTCCTGACAGCGAAGCGCAAGCGGCAGCCGAGGCTGACACGTCCCACTAGCCACTAGCCCCCTGACCTTGCAGTCGCAAGGGACAAGGGTGCGATTCATTAGATTCTGTTTGCTTTTGAGAAGAATTGTTGCCAAGGTCACACCAATATTGTTGATTGCTGTTAAGATGATAACAGCAGCATTGTAATCTATTTAGTAATATATTTGTTCAAATCAATTTTTATTTTATAATGGCATTTTATATTACATATAGTGGAACCAGATTCCCATATAAATTACTGATATTTTTTGTGGTTCCTTTATCAGCCAAATTACTTAAGTTGAGTATATAGCACTTACATTGCATGGCTTTGTTTCGTTTCACACCTGTTACAATCATGTTCGTAAAATTAGGAATATGGCAGTACAGAGGCCATTAAATTGAGAAAAAATTTTGTTGCAAAATATTGTGTAGTTAAAAATATATATTAAAAGTTAATTCAATTTCAGTCCTAAGAACCTATGAAACTAAAAAACCTATACCTCTGTGGCAATACCTCTAATAAAATATATATTGAAATAATAGCTTATGTGAAATTTTATCTATTTTATTTTGTCAGTTCTTTTATAATGTTTAAAAACATGTGGTGGCTGAAATAAAGTTAAAATATTTACTATTTGTGCCCATTATAGTAGGATTAAATTTTAATGAATATAATGACTATGTAGAGAGAGGAGATAGTTTTTCATCAATCTGACAACAAGATGAAGCAAGCATTAATTTCCACCACATGACAGAAAAGTATGTGCAAAAAGGGTGTGGTGCACAGTCTCTTATCATTCAGTTCCCACTGCCTAGTAAGCTACACATGTGGGAACCAGTGTGGAGCTTTACCCTATTCAGGGAGATAAAAGGTAAGCAAATCAGAAAAGGGTTACCTCATTGATCACAATTAATAGATACAAGGATTTTAAAGATAACTTTTATCAAAATCCTTACTTTGCTACAATGCAGCTGTCCTAAATAAATATTTAATGTCTCCTTAGCCTTTTAAAAGTTGCATCATCATAGATGTAGGTGTAAGATACAAGTTCATAAAGGCTCATTTACATTTGCATAGTTATTATCACTTGATCATTTCACAATTGACTACATTTTAAAAAAAAATATATTTTAAAACTAGCGGCCCTCCCGCGGCTTCGCCCGCTTGAACTACCCTCCCGCGGCTTCGCCCGCTTGAACTACATGATTATTCATTTAATAAACAGAGTTGACTGAGAGCCAAATGTGTCAAATGTCAATGAATAATTTAAATTACTCATTTGGAAACAGCCTTAAATGTTAAATTATTGATTTGGATTTATAATGTTCTTTGTAAAGACACTAATGATTGCATATTACAAAAAATACCCAAATCAAATCAAATAAACCAATATCGAAATGGAATCCAAAATTATGAATTGATAAAATGAATTGAATATTGAATCGAAAATATTTAATTGAGAACCTCCTCCTTGTTTTGAAAGTTGGTTAAAAATATAGATTTATCACAAACTAATACAGATTTGTGTTAAGACTTATATAATATATAAGTATAGATATGGATTGCTTTATATTTGCAGGCAAACTCATGCCTTTATTTTATTCAAAAATTTACCAAAGCTTTTTTTATGAACAGATTAATGAAACAAACTTTAAATGTTAAGTTGAGTTAAAACAAACAATTGGTGAAAGTTTGAAGTGAATCGCTTCAGTACTTTTAGAATTTTAGATTAGCGTATGATTACCATACATACAGACAAGAAATTCTTGACATTCTTTTTAAGTATCCCTCTATCCATTTCAGTCAAAACCCTGAATATACAACAAAATATTTTTACTGTTTTATTATAAGTATAGATTATCACATTTTTTATTTTTCATATAAACTGATATGTAAAAATGAAACTTCTTTGAACTATCTTTTATATTGCTTCTGATGGCCTGGGTGCTATTATTCTTATTGCTGCCTCTTTATCGCGTATTTTCTTCTTGCCCAAAAGTCCTCCTGCGATCGATGTTAAGGCGCTGCAAGCGGTTCTTGCTGGTGAATGGCTTGTACTTATTCCATCTTTCGTTGTCTAAGTCACTTTCATTGGGCGTGAGAGTAATGAGTGGTTTCCCATGTGGTTACCAGAATACTAAAGTTTTAAATAGCTAAGCTGTTCACTTCTATCCTCATACACTAAAACTTTGTGCTCTTATACATCTAAGTCGGTCTACCACTTAGGCTCTCTTGTAGTCGAATACCATATCGTTGTAAAATAAAACACCATTTGTTAAGGACGACGCACGCACATATAAACCTATCAGAGGGGCACCGCCGCACACGCCTCATTCCGAAATCGAGTCGTAAGTATTGACGATAAAGTTCAAAGTTGTTGTGTGAGAGTGGAACATTGATTAAATGAGCGGTCGTAGGTATACTTGTGACAATATCCTTGTGGTCACGACTTACATAATATGTTTGTTTTCCCGCGTAGGTATATATGTGTAAGTTCCAACTAAATTTCCTTATTTTTATCCTTAATTATTATTTCCCACCGCCTCGCCACACTGATGTTTGAGCCTCACTCGAGGCCCGGACCGCCGCGCCGTCGTGTTCTCTCGTAAACGAATCGACCCAATTTTTCTAATATTATATAAATTGCTGCAGCAAGTACTTTACTGGTACTAGTCTTAGTTTTTCTAATATTTATCTCCTTCGTTGTTATAATAGTTTTCTTTATGCATTTTGTCAGATTTGTAAATATATTTGTTGATATTAACATTAAGAGCATTTAAGATTTCCCTAACTCTTGCATGCTGAGCTACATTTATAATTTTTTTATGTCAGAACTTATTCCCAATTTCTTTTAAATAATAATAATGTCAAAGGTCCTTGACACTACACAGCTAATTTAGATGTAATTCAAAACATTCAGAAGAAACATTGTTTTAATAGTATTATTTACATACATTTCAGAAAATGCCAGTGGACCTAAGCGAGCCAGTGCCATGGATGGACTGGTCGCAGCACGATATATTCCCGGGGTCCTTCGAGAAGAGTTCCCTTTGGACCGCAGCACTCACACACGTAGGCCTCTATATACTTATGTTCCTGGGGTTTATTAACCAACTGCTGTTCAAACCTAAAGTCGCAACGGAAAGAAATAGAGAGGTGAGCCCTTTAATTAATTAAATATTAAGCATATTTTCTATAATATGTTATTACTTATTAGCTTCATCTATACTCTATTTATTATGGCATGAGGCAAAATGTAAACAAAGAAATTCTGTTTCTCAAACTTTTATGTAACGTTACAAACGGCGCCCCGCGGCTTCGCCCGCTTGAACTACATGATAGTTCAGTTCAGTTCTTAATTTAGGGCGTTTCGAGCGCGCCAAAACTACATGATTATTCATTTAATAAACAGTATTGACTGACAGTTAAATGTATTGATGTCAATGAATAATTTAATTTACTCGTTCAGAAACAGCCTTAAATGTCAATCAATCAATAATTTATGATTTGGGTAACAATTTATAATATTCTTTGTAAAGAAACTGTAATGATTGCATATTACGAAATATACCCATATTAAATCAAATAATCCAATATCGAAATAGAATCCAAAATAATTAATCGAATATCGAATCGAAAATAATCAATTGAGAACATCCTCCTTGTTTTGAAAGTCGGTTTAAAATACAGATTAATTATAAGCAAATACAGATTTATTATAAGTATAGATGTGGATTGATATATATTTGCAGGCAAAGTCATGCCTTGAGTTCATTCAATTGACTATAACTTTTTTTAATGAACGGATTTTCATGAAACAAACTTTAGATGTTAAGCTGGGTTAAACCAAAGAAATTGGTGAAAGTTTTACGTAAAAAGATTTAGTATTTTCAGAGATTAGTGTGACCATACACACAGACAGACAAGAAATTTAAAAAATTGATATTTTTGCTTTCTCTTTAAGTGCTATGGATAGAGGGATCCATTTCAGTCAAAATTACTAAATGTACAGACAAAATATTTTTACTGTTTTATTATATATAGAGATTTTAATTTCTATTTAATTTGTTTAACGAAGGAAAAATCCCTCGTTTTTTTTTAAAAGTAAAATTTGCAGTGTCATTGCTGGATCTCAAACATTGTAATGTTATGTATAAACTTAACTAGGAGGGTAACAAAACGTAATGTATCTATTATTCAATATTATTTATTAGAATTCGGTATTCGGACGACGGTACGGTCCACCCCTTTATAAAATTGATCATATATGTCTTACATGATCAATTTTATGCATCTTTTGCTCTAATATATAATTATAGTATGTCATTTATTTATATATTACTAAAATGTGTCTCAAGTTTGAGAAGAAGTTGGCTTTTGGATGTTTTTACATGTCAAGTTTTAAAAATATTATTGAAACTGAGGAAAATAATAAATTTAAATATGAAAAAAATCTTTATTTCCTGGTATTCTTGCTTGTATTCGTTTTTTTAACTTAATTATTTCTTTTTTTTACTGTACAATGTGCAATTTTATAAAATTTTCAAATATAGTTATAAAAAATATTTCATCGATATTCACAAATTTAAATCGTAATTTTATTAATGAATGCTTATAACTTGATACTAATTAATGACTAATAAAAGTAGTTTATTGTCACGCGGCGGGACGGCTGTGGGACAGTGTGAGCAGTAGCAGTAGTGCTTGCAAAATTCTATTTGAATAAATCATACTTTCAACATTTTTGATTTTCTTTTTACATATCTGTTGAATATGTTGAATATAATAAAGTATAATTTATTCAGACTTTATTGTTTTCCTCGAGCTCTATAAATACATAGAAGAAAACATCCTCAATGTACGGTGTACGGGTGATTTCATATATTTTATAGGACAATAGGAAGTCATTGCCGAATATGAATGTTTGAATTTGAGCGACCGTGGTCGTTGCGGGTTTAAACGTAAACTAAAGGCTACTTTATGGTACTAGTGGGCCCGTGCGGGGCTACGCCCGCTTGAAATAGAAATGTTAATAAATAAATTGAAAACTAAAGACCCAGTCAATTCAGTAAAACAGTTGTATAAAATAACTGTTACGTCAATTAGCAAATTCGTCGAACTAAATACTTTAAATTGACTTAACCTTTTTATTTTTGATCCTATTGTAATAAAATAATATATGTTTTCGGAAGCTTGCCAGAATCTAATAGTGAAAACCGCATCTAAATCGCTAAATCTATTCTGAGATTAGCGATAACAAACGCACAGAAAAACTGACAAACAGACAAAAAAAATCTCAAAAATCAAAAAAATCATTGTTTTGGGTTCTATTACGCTAATAAAGGTTCTCAATAACATTTTTTGAAATATCTTTCAAGTACAGACACCGACCCTCTTACTATTTTATTATAAGTATATAGATTATACCCACGACTATAGTGATAAACTGGTCCCCCCCCCACTTTATATAGCGCGGGTGACGCCCCCGCCGCTGACGTCCTGTCCTACAGCCAGGTGGTGTGGGCCGCTAGTTGTTAATAAATCAGTTTGTGCCCTCAAACGGGTAGGTGTTTCAGGCGAGTTGAAATAAGCGTTATTGTAAATTATTTATTTTATTTTTTATTTTTACATAACTCTTAATATAATGTTTTTAAGCTTCAAGCTGAATCCCTCAGATAGCAATGTAGGCACAGGGAATCTGGGAACCTAATCTTCAGATACTTCGTGGTCATTAAGGCACTTCCGTTCACAATTTTTCGCCTAATAATGAAGGTATTGCGTGTTAAGTGGCGGAACTCCGCGTTGCTCTTTGCCTCGACACCAGAGCCAAGAAATGAAACTAAATTTAAATAAATATTCCATTTCTTCGAGAGGGGAATGAACCCACAACCAGTCGCATTTATAATCATACACCTGTGCCTGTGCGCCACGACGGCCTGCGAACGAAGTTTAACAAACACTATTTACCCCAAAGTTACGTCTTAACACATATGCACAATTGTAAACTGCGAGCAGTTGTAGTAACAAAGTTTCATACATACTATCAACCCCGAAAACAACCCCTTAGGAGTCGCATATTGCAAATTCCCGTCTTAGCGAGCACCTACGTCCTATAAATAACCTCTGTGCAAAATTTGAAACTCCTAGCTCTGGTAGATTCTGAGATTTCGTGATGAGTGAGTAACGGCACTTCGCAGTGTCGCTATCGACATGAGTGCCGCAGTAAAGTCGGCTTACGAGTGATACCATTTTACGTGACAACGTTATAAGATAACATTTGGGAAAAATTGCATACTTTGATGAACTGAATTGAATTATTGTCTCTGAATTATCATTATTTTGTATATTTTAAAAATGCTATATTACGCTTGTGCCGAGTGGCGGCCCAGGGCGGAACGCCGGTCACGCTAATCTGCAATATATAGCAATCCATATCTATACTTATAGTTATAATAAATCTGTATTTGTTTGTAATATATCTGTATTTTTAACCGACTTTCAAAACAAGGAGTCAATTAAACATTTATTCGATTAATTGTTTTGGATTCGATATCGGATTATTTGATTTGATTTTTGTAATATGCAATCATTACAGTTATTTTACAAAGAATATTAAATTCTTACCCAAATCAATAATTTAACATTTAACGCTGTTTCTGAACGAGTAGTTACTCATTGACATCAAGCGGGCGAAGCCGCGGGGGGAGGGGCGCTAGTATACAATATACATTTAATTTAAACTATATATATTTATTTATTTTTTTACGTTTATGTAAAATAAAGTTACTATCAACTTATGACATCATCATACAATTAGTGATTTATACAATTATCGTAAGATTAGATGTCGCGATAAACGTAGTCGTATTTATTTCGTTTCATACTAAGTTACGAGTCGCAATCGTGCTGCAGCCAGTAAACGAGTCAGGTTGTGGATTCGGTTTCCATTCGGTGCAATGAAATATTTTATGTGTACATATTTTCTTTCTTTTCTTCACTCTGATAACGAATCATAGCGCGACGATGAGTTGCGCCACTCATTACACAGTGCCTCCAGAATGCAGCGGATAGTGAAAGGAAGGGACAATGGAAGCTTCCCTCTACCTGAAACTAAAAAAATGTATAATGACGTTATAAATTATAGTAAAAGTTTTCAAGACAAAAATATTTTATTTATTTTGACACATTAAAACGAAAACCTTATTTTAACTTTAAATTTATTGTCCATCTCGTCCGCATCATCGTTCAAGGCCGTTTATCTACACATGTATGTCCACTGTTGGGTTGACGCCTTTCCCCATAACATGACAAGTCAAAATTAATGAATCAACGTTAATGCGAATCTGTAGACTCGGTATTCGTATTGTCCCCCTTCTTTCTCACCGTTCTTTTACTTAATTACTAAGGTGCGCGGGGATCGCGGCGTCGCCGAACGTAAAGCATTAGGCTTAAATATAATTAAGTTTTGAATTTTGATACTTCATTTATAGTCTGGCAAATATGTTATTGATAGTGGGAAGCACACGCGGCAAATTGCGCAGAAAGCGTATTTTGAGGTCTGCACATAGACACCCGCTCACGCCGGACCGATTCCCCGTAAGGGCTCGCGGGGAATCGGTGCGGGGTGTGACCGGGCTACGGTACAGTCGAGCGCAACGCTATCAGTTCATTACTATGAAATATGAATATAATATCATATGATAGCATCATATATACGAATGGCGTAGTAGAGCATATTTATCTAGTAATATTATAATGATTAGTGTGTTTGTTAGCTTAAGTAAGCAACATGCTTAATCAAGTTATGGATAACCAAATTGAAAAATTAAATAAAAAACTGAATTGAAATTATTATAATGGGGCCACATACAAATCTTCTCAATCCAAATTCAATAAAAAAAAAGTAAAATATAAAAAGTAATTTTAATAAGGTACATAAAAGAATAAAAATAATAGCACATACAAAAAAATTGTTTTAATAAATAAAATGTCAAATATAAAAGTAAAAAATTAAAAGGAATGGCCGTTAGTGTTCATTTACAAAAATAATTAGTAATAAAATGCAAATTAAATAAAAATACGTAAAAAATAAGACTTAACTTTGCTTAATATTTGATTGAATTATTTAAAAAAATACAAATAGGTATCTAATCTTAATCTTTTTGTACCATAATTAATTAAAATAATTACCCAACATATTTATTTAGAATTAAAATTAAATAAATTATGTTAATAAATTATTAAATTTATAACCGTTTTATTTAAAACGTGACAAATAATAAAGCAAACAATCAAAACGGTAAAATGCATTTTTGTTTACAATTAATTATATTCTTGTATGAGCAATATAGTGTGAGCTTGATTGTACCTATAAAGATGTGTGGGTGCGAATTTCCTGTAAGGACGTAGCGCTCACACTGACGCACAGTAACTTGTATGGCAAAGGGATACCTCATGTGCCATTAAATATGTAAGCAGAAGCTTAGAATTGATTAATTATTTATTGACAAAAAGATTGATTTTATTCTCGACAACATTCTATGGAACAGCTGATTATTTTTCGATATTTACGTATCCTCATAAAATTTTCGTTTTGTATAATTTACTACAACTTAAACATGATAGACAGATATTTTAATTATCATATAGGTAAATGTGATTTGCTAAGCGTGAGGTAAAACAACATAACAGGGTAACACTGATCGAACGTCCTCTGCGCATACGTATACTGCGCAATTTGCCGCGCGTGCTTCCCATTATCAATAACATGTTTGCCAGACTTTTTTTTTATACGCTACGTAAGCTATTCAATAATTTGTATGTAGACATATTTTATATGTAGGTTCTAAGGTATGTGTTGGTATGGTAAAATCATGACATAGCATCTGAACATGACTGTTAAGGTGACGGTTGTGGGTTTGATTACCACTTTGGAAAACGATTAATTTTCATTCTTTTGCTCTGATAACAAAATGAAATGTGCAATGCGGAAAGTTCATATATAAAGAACACATGGTGTGTGCGTCTTTTGCGTAGGGTTACGCGCCGCTATACAACCCATTCGAGCAGTTCTACTCCCGCTACGTGTACCGCCGCGTGCGACACATCTTCAACCGCCCCATCTGCTCCGCGCCCGGCGCTGATGTCACCCTCAAGGAGCGCTGCACCGACGACTACAACTGGACCTTCAGGTACACTTGAGTCACCAACTATACAATGTAACATCTGAGATAAGTACCAATTAGCGGCATGTACTACTTACAACATTTATGACATATTTTAGTTACTTTATAAATGAAATTACAATTTAAAAGATAGCATTATGTAACCCTGATGCTCAGTATTCTCGTCTACTCTAGTAGCTTCGCCTTATTTCGTATCGATATCACAGTACGCGAGGCGGTGAGGCTAGGGAAACAACTATATTGTTGTCGCCTGCAGTTTCTACTTGCCAAGTTCTCACGGTTGCAGGTTCACGGGCGCGGAGAAGCGCTGCATCAACCTGGGCTCCTACAACTACCTGGGATTCGCGACCCCCACGGGCGAGTGCGCGGAGGCAGCGGAGGCGGCCACGCGCCGCTATGGCCTCGCGCTGGCTTCTGCGCGTCGCGAGCTCGGCTCCACGCCGCTGCACGAGGAGCTGGAGCGCACGCTGGCGCAGTTCCTTGGCGCGGAGGCGGCCGTCGTGTTCGGCATGGGCTTCGCCACCAATGCGCTGGGCATGGCCGCGCTCGTGCCGCGTGGCGCTCTCGTGCTGAGCGACGAGAACAACCACGCCTCGCTCATCCTGGGCCTGCGCGTGGCGGGCGCGGCCGTGCGCGTGTTCCGCCACAATGACGTGCATCACCTCGAGCAGCTCGCGCGCGCCGCCGTCGCAGAGGGACACTGGACTAAGATTGTTATCGTGAGTCGCATTTTTTTCAAGGGAGGGGACTTATTGGATATTTTAGTCACAATCGTCGGGTCGAATTAAGTACTGTCCTATTTCAACACGACTATCTTATTTTAGCTGTTTTTCTTTTTCTTACAATTTTATTTGTTATAAAGAAAACTGGATTGTGGTGATAGTCAATGCCCTATGTAAAAACAATAGTAGTCAATTAGATAGTTTGTATGATTCTGAGATTGTGGTGCGCAGGTAGTGGAGGGTGTGTACAGCATGGAAGGCTCGATCGCGCCGCTGGCCGCCATCGTGGCTCTCAAGAAGCAGCTAGGGCTGTACGTGTACCTGGACGAGGCGCACTCCGTGGGCGCCACGGGCGCGCGCGGGCGCGGCGTGGCTGAGCTGCGCGGCGTGCCGGCCGCTGACGTGGACGTGCTCATGGGCACCTTCACCAAGAGCTTCGGCGCCGCGGGCGGCTACGTGGCGGGCAGCGCCGCGCTGGTGCGCGCAGTGCGCGCGCGAGGCCACGCCTGCGCCTACGCGGGCGCCATGTCACCGCCCGTGGCCGCGCAGGTGTTGGCGGCAACGCGCGCGCTGGCGGCAGCGGGTGGCGCGCGCCTATCCGCGCTGCGTGCCAACACGCGCTACTTCCGGGAGCGACTGCGCGCGTTGCGTGTGGTGGCGCTGGGCCACGCGGAGTCGCCGGTGGTGCCCATGATGGTGTACACCTTTAGCAAAATGGCGGCCACAGTGGAGCGGCTCACGGCGCGCGGCGTGGCCACCGTGGGCGTGGGCTTCCCCGCCACGCCACTTAACAAGGCGCGCATACGGTACTTCGATTTTCACTAGTGTTATGTTCTAACTTCAAATTAGCCGCAAATTCTTTGATTTTTTTTTACTTTTGCCCCTTAAACCTATTAAAGAATGAGAAGTCCAAAACGTCCACCGAATATATGTAATTTGTAGGTAATTTGACATTACGTATTCCGTCGGTGTTCTAGGTTCTGCCTGTCGGCAGCGCACACGCGCGAACAGCTGGACGAGTGCCTGGCGGCCATCGAGGAAACCGTGGACGAGCTGGGCCTGCGGTACTCGCGACACCCCGCGCCGGCCCTGGCCGAGTAGTTTAATGATAAATGCAAATGTAAAAATTATTATTAGCGTCGCTATACCTCCGAGAGTGTAAAACATGTACATATTTATTGTCCTCCCAAACCCCCTTGTAGACCAGTGTAAGGTAAATTGATGTTGAAATCTGTGATGTTGCTGTGGCTTCGACTAGTGTTATGTTATCCACCTCACTGAGCGTGTGTTACTTACATTGTGACTGCAGCTGAGTGTGCGTGTGTGTGTGCCCAAAGGCCCGCGAGGCCTTTAATTAGGCCTTAAATAATACGTTGTATACTTGTTATACACAATAAATTATTTTCTCACACGTTTCTGTTTTTTATTTAGGCACCTATTTAGTAGGATAAATAATATAACAAAAATAATACAACATCAAACATTACTATGTAGATACCATGTTCTCGACATAGCCCAGAGAATTATCAGACTGAAGTGGCAGTGGGCCGGTCACATTTGTCATCAAACCCACGCCTCGCGAGAGGCGTACGTCCAGCAGTGGACCAGGACAGGCTGATGATGATATTGATATTGTAGGGACACAATGTAGCTGATTCAGCATGTTAGTCAAAGTCCACGCCGGCTGCTCAGTCGGTATTGAATGCTTGTATACAGTAGTCGCTTCATTAACCTATTTCATTAATATCCAAATAATACAAGAACTGTACAATATTATGCTTATCTCTGTCTTGAGACTAAGGTTGTGGGTGTACTACATCACTTATTATCAAGAAAGGATTAATCTGTGCTTACGTTGACGCGACGCTCTATTTACCTTCGTTACAGCGTATGACTGCCCGAAGCTGACATTAGTTCTTATGTATTATTTCGGTGCTTCACCCGACTTGACACATATACAAAGAATATCGATGAGTCTGTATTTTATCAGATACCGATATGGAATTAGGCTGATAACTGATATCGGTGTTGAGTGAGCGGCGACGACGGGCGGCGACGGACGACAGCGAGGTTTGGCCGACTTGCGATTTATTTGTTTACTTTAAACTCGAATATTTTAAACGCATCCAACGCCTGCCTCATTATTTTTAAAATAACTTAGTTCAAATTGGACGAAACGATAACCTCGTTTCTAGCACCACGGTTTAGTAAGAATTAAATAATACATTCTTAGATTTTTATTTTTAGGCTTCATTTAAATAATTAGGGCGGTTATATAATAAGCTTAAATTACACATTCGAAACTTGCACTATGAGTGAACAATCATACATTGTGAATATTGGATAAGTGTGTGAAATCGGAGCGACAATGGCGTGTGTGGTCCTTGCCTGGTGGCTGGTGACGGCGCTGGTGGTGGCTGGCGGCGCGCGCGCTGTCGCTGGCGTCGTCGTGGTGCAGATGCAGTAAGTACCTTTCTTATCTTGAAATAGATTTTATTTTTAGGGTGCTAAAGAAAAATATATTTTACCATAAATCTCGGCGATTCTGTCATTCGCAATTTCCTGTTCAGTACAAAATAAAACGTTCCCGCGACCAGTGAGCTGTTTAGTTAGTGATAAGGGAGGCGGCCGCGAGCACTGGCGGTCCCATATCTTTTGGCGGGTCAAGGTTTCGCCGGACCCATATTCGCTAATTGATTAAAGAAATAAGAATATAAAAATTTTGACCTAAAATTCATTGCTTGAATAGATATCTCTACTCTCTAGCAAAGTTTGCGGCGACAGCATGTACTCCTTGTTTCCTCGTCACCGCCATGTAGGATGCTTCGCAAGTTGATGTATTTAATGTGCGTGAACCTGTGTTGGGTGTTATTGTTATCATATATTTAAATGGGATCAACAGGACAACGGAACGTTGACTCTTTTCTTTTATTTGGTGTGCTAAGTTTAAATAATTTTGCTCAGGTTAGTGTACGAGCATACGTATGAGCTGCCCCTGAACAGCTCCGTCGAATACATACTGGACGTGGCGGCGGTGAGTATGAGCACATCCCACCCTTAATACTTACATTCAATAGGAACAACGAAGGTACCATCAGACTGCCTGATGTCTTAAAAAGAATGATTTCTCTCAAAAACCTATATATCTAGTAATTAAAATAGCTTTTAAAATATTTTATATGAATTTAGTGACAACAACAAAGAGCGGGGCTAAAAGTTACCTAGGTAAGTTGTTCCGATTGAAATGATTTCGCGAGGAAAAGTGGTACCTAAATATTTAGTAAACATATAGTGAAATGCAATGTGATAGCGCACCCATGGCCAGCATATTGAACAATCCAGTGGCACCCGAAACCAATGGAATAGCAACACGTGTGTCGTTAGTACACGATTGTAAATATTTTCGCATTTGATATTTTTGGTCTGTCTCCCAAATTTTAACGATTAGCCTCGAGTATCTCAGTGTTTTTTTACCTATATTATCTACTATTTCGGAACACTATTTGTAAATTATGTATGTTTCCTAATCTAATTTATATATTTTTTTTTCAACACATGTTTTTGAGGCTAGATATAGAGATGTTCCCTTTTTTGGGGCATGTTGTGACCTCGGAACAACTTACTCCACAACAACAACAACAACCAAAGAAGCTAGTATTTGACCCTTTGACCCTATGACGCCAAAGTGTTTACGGACAACAATGCTATAAGATAGTTGTCGTTGATTATAGATTAGCCTTTAGCTTCTATAAATGCATCAAATATGGCTTTTAGCACTTCAGGTGACACCCTCATAACTAATTCAGAAGCAGTATCCAAGACGACAGCATACTTTTTACATACCATACTTGGCAAAATGCAGGCAGAGTAATAACCCCCAATAGCCCTGGGGCATCAAACATTTGTCATTTATCACCACTATTGTTTACAGTTTTAGATACATTATCATTCATTTTAGTCTTATTCGGTGTCAAGCTTGACACCGAATAAGACCACCACAACCAGAAGTCGTTTAAAAAAGGTGTTTGTTTTTGCACCTGGTGATTATTATGATACTCTTGATTATTCCATAAATAAACAGGCTTTGTCCGATTATTTATTGTTTGCAAATAATAACTTTAAAAAATATGGTAACAATTTACCCTGGTCTCTTAACAACTTGCCCTAAGTGCCCTAAGCCTTCCGACTTCACTCATAATAAAAAATCTTACAAAGAATGCCGCAAACTACTGTTTTAATTGCAAGTCTAGATATGTAAGTTAAATTTGATCATGTTGTATAAATACTGAAATCAAGTATTCGTAACAATATTTGAGGTTAATCAAAATTCTGAACTTTTGGCCCCGCTCTTCCCTACTTTAACGTTTGTTCTGAACAGCGTTGCCAGATTTTTTCTTGATGAAAAGCGGTATTTTTAGGTAAAAAAGCGGGACAAAATAATCAATTATTTTATCCTTTTATTAAAGACTATATAGCTTTAATGAGTAATATCTATCACCATTTGAAGCTTTAAAAATGTTTTAAAAACTTTAAAAATTTACCATATATAAGACAGTTCATATGTCTCCAGAATAAATATACATTTACAAATATATTTTTTTTAATTTGTATGAAATTATTAGTAACTAATTAAAATATTAAAGCAATAAAAAAGATTTTTCACAGTACGTAGAATAATCCGTGGAAAGCGGGATATTGCCCGTCCCGATCGGGACATTTAATTTTCGGTCTAAAAATCGGGACGTCCCGCCAAATTCGGGGCGTCTGGCAACGCTGGTTCTGAACTCTCGGACTCGTTGATATCTGACAATCTATTATAGTTAGGGAGGCGAAGAAGCAAATTCGGGATTTACTCGAGCGTCATTGAGACCTATTGGGTTGCAAAGCTTAAATGATAACAAGAAAAAAATGTCATATAATACATATATTTTGACAGGTGGGGTGAGGAGCTATAGATTTTCAAAATGGTAAGAAAAAACTGTTCCATGGACATACTCGAGCGCGTCAGATATTGATATCAATTTCCTACGTCTTCTTAAACATAAAAATATGTTAATCTGACGGTTTCCATGGTGGAGGTGGTCGTACGTTCGTTAAAAATGACAAAAAAAATTATCGAGTGGGTCGGATTTTCTAAGGGCGTGTTAAGTGAACCTGAAAAAAAGCTCTTATATAATAATTTGACGATGTGGATGTGACACAAGCTTGCAATCATTGTTGGAATATGCAAAAAAAATCGTCATTTTGAAATACTCGAGCGCGTCAGATTAAGATATATATGATTCATCATCATGCCCTAGACGTGATATCTCAAAATCAAACGATTATCTGAATGGACTTTCTTAATCTGACAATTATTCATATTTTTTTAAACCAATAAAATAAACAAGTCAGCTTTACGTTGTATCGCTCACACAGCAGGGTAGGCAGAGAGAACCTAACGTTATGACACTCTGTTTTATTTATCAGATTAAGTATTTATTTTTCGTAATCCTTGAATGACTCCCTCTAAAATTTAAAAAAAATAGCCGCGCTCGAGAATGTTGCGATAACGTTTTTTTTTTTACAATTTCGTAGCCCCCTCCTTTGCGTCACTCTCAAATTGTCAGATTAGTGGAATATACAGGATTTGGCTTGTAACTAACTTACCCTACCTTAATCTGATGCGCTCAATAGCCTTATAGAGTTAATGATTTATAAATAATACATATATGATTGTTATCATAAATAATGTTTTGTAATTGACATTTGACACTTGTCATTGATTTGGCGTTTAAAATATTCGTCCATGATTTGGTGGTTAAGTAATGGATTACTATGGAATTTTGGAGCTTATATTTGGTGGAAGTACGGAACCGAGTAGCCACCCCTACTGAAATGTACTAACTAAACTATAGTAACGCATCATAATACAGACGGGCGACGAGAGCGTGCCCAGCGTGGTGTGGGCGCGCAGCGACGGCGGCGACAGCGCGCACCCCGTGCTCGTCACCGCGAGGCATGGCGCCGGTCAGTATTCTCGTTCTGTGCTAAAATAAACGTAGAGACGACGTCAGATTAAACATATAGTGTAGTTGTGGCTCGTGGCTATCTGACAAGCTTCGAAAAACGGTTTCAGATAATTTATTTGTGACTATAGAATCTCACTTATATTTTAAATTCTAAGTATTTACTTTGAAAAACTAATTTAAATATTTAAAATTAAATTTTATTATCCCGCGAAAACTTCTATATGCAAGATGGCGTCGGGCTATTGTCTATGGCGCCACATTCTTGTATCACTTGTACCTATTTGCAAAACCTAAGTAAGTATATAAATATTATAAGATTGTCATTTTTATGGTTATGTATGTAGTAATACACAGAAACACAATTTTGCATTTATTTCAAGACAAAGATTCTACTCTATTATATGTACAGAATTGCATAAAATGTAATAAAAATAGGTAGGTATTAAACTATGTATGATTTTTAGAAATAATAAATAAAAAATTTAAACATGACAAATTTTATTCGTTCAGGTAAAATGTAAAGTGCCTACTTTCATGAAATACTTTGATTGAATGGTGGATAAATATTTTTTAATATTTTGAAAGTGTTATTCCACACTTATGAAAGAAAATACTTATAAAGAAAACGTATAAAAATTTTAAAAAATCTCCCTACAGAGATGCTAACAATTTAAATAAATTGTAACAAACGTATAAGAATTCCGACGTAGTTCGATGACAGCGTATGGCTTACGCCCAATGTTAATAATGTATCCCCTATCTCCAGTTAACGTCAATCTTGTATTGTCCGACATGTCTATCCAATCACCAATAAGGATAAATATTTATTTTCCAAAAAGATTTCCTCTAATAACCACAAAAACTCGCTTAGTAAAAAATATTTTTACTGTTTTATTATATATAGAGATAGAGATTACACACTCACGTAAGTATTAATTTTAAAACTTTATTGTTAGGATTGAGGATATCCACTTTGTTTTACTTTGAGCGATTACACCACACAAAAATAACCTATTACCAAATTGGCCACAAACGTTTGCACTTTAATTTGAGCTTAGTCTTAATTTGATTTAAGTCACCGTTTAGAAATGTCACTAGTTGGACATTTGACTTCAATAACAGGATCTTAATCCTATTGCATCAATTTTAGGCAAGTTTCTGCAACATTAGCACAACCGTTACAATTACTTACAACCGTCTGACGTCACGTCACGTGACACCTGACTGAAGTACGAATATTCATCCTATCCTATCCTTTCCTATATCTTATAAAACAAAGTCGCTTTTCGTGTCTGTCTGAACTTTCTAACTCTTCTTCTTCTAAACCACCCAACGGATTTTGAACGGAACCACCCAGCGGTTTTCACCATTATGTCGAGTATTTCTCAGGGGAGGTTTATATATAGTTTATTATTTGTACATTCTTATGTAAGTTAACATAAATAAGATAAATGTGTATAAAGTCCTACCCGTTGGTACACTTTCGCGCATGCGCTGCTTTAATGGTAAGTACTACATGAAAATAATGTACTGGAGTATTGTTCCTCTTAATAAGATCTACAAAAAAGTCCGCGACAGCATTTTCGTATCTTTTAAGGATAACGTGTAGTGATCATATTTCTGTCTAAAAATTGTAATTTCAATATATTTTTTATTGTGAGGGATATTTTTCCATAATGGTATTAATCCTTATCCTTTAAAATATTTATTAATTTTCTACTTTAAACGAAGATAAAATTTGTTATTTACACTATTTCGAAATTGCGAATAGTTTTAGAGAAAAACGCATTTAATTGTTAACACATCACGCCGTTGACGCATCAGCTGTATGTTACTCAAGTTTCACTTATCGCTTACTCTCAGCATATAAATAAGTATATTAGTTACGTTGGCCATTTAATGTAGATCAAAACTGTCTTTTACTGTTTTTCATTTTAATAAGTACCTTAGAAGTTGTTACAATATCAAAAAATCCTTGCTGCGAAACGGCTTATACAAGCGCGTCCCCTGCGCCCGCCTAACACTATAAATAACCTAACACGCATCGGTGGTTCAGTGGTAGAATGCTCGCCTGCCACGCGGGCGGCCCGGGTTCGATTCCCGGCCGATGCATTCTATTTAATTTTTCATCAGGAACAGAGTACCCTCTTCCCTGCCCAACCGGTGTCGCCGTTTTAACAGCATTAACCACAAGCTCGAATGCATCTATCTCTATAGCAAAGAAGATTTAGATGTGTTTCAAGTATTGGATAATTTTAGTTGAATGTATTATTTCAGCGCGATATATTTGGTTTCATATTTTTTGTAGTTGTTATTAGTAGGTAGGTTTTTGTTTATAATTTCTTCCGTTTAAAAATAGTCATTTAAATATACTTTAATAAGTCCTTGAAAAGATTAGTAACACAGATTTAAAATTACAGTACTAATAAATCTTTTTGCTGAGGGATACCGATCTATAATCCTCCTCAGCACGGTTGCCAAGCTGTTTGAGAAGTTATTCCTTTTACTTCTTCAGTCGCACATCCACCCACAAAGCGAGCAGTTTGGGGAGCGGGTATACCACTCTGGGTAAACTTCGCAACAGTGATCAACCGAGAGAGTATGAGTGTACAATAGCAGTCTTCCTTGACGTAGCACGCTTATTCGACCACGTCTGGCACCCGGGCTGATTTCATAAAGTGCTCAGAGCCGGCACCCCCCAACACGTCGCATGACTTTGCCGCTCTGCTTTGTAAGTGACAGGATATTTTGCGTGAGAGTTGAGAGTGCGAGGTCTAGCAGCGACCCGATCGCTGCCGTTGTCCCAGTCAGAATTTTGTCACTTGCTCTCTACGCACTATACATTGATGACATCACAATGCCCTAGCGAGTATTACTCAACGAGGAATCCTGTAGGTGGTACGGAACCTCAGCCTCCGGCGAGTGACGCAGGCACCATACTAGGTGAACACCACGCGCCACGCACCGCAACCTAAAAATAGAAACCCTAGAGGTACACATTGGTCGTCACGCGTTCAACGTATTCCGTTCCGTTGCGCTGGTGTATCGGGTCACCTGCACCTAAGGAGCAGCACTCCGCATACCCGGCCGCCCGAGGTCAGACGTCTTCTTCCGAGGGACTTTTTATCCTCCTCCAAACCCCACTCATGAGCAGTCACCTTGGTCGTTTTATTAACGCCTCCCTCAGGAAACCGCCCAATTTCTATCCCCTCCCGCATCCCCTTCCATGTATCTGCTCTAAAGCAGGTTTTCGCCTGAGACCACGGTCAGAGAACCAAGGCCCTGATGTCGTTCAGAGCTACTACGGAGATGGCCGAGAGAAAGTTATAATTCTGCGCCTGGCAAAGTAAATTTAGAAGTGATTGCACGTATTTGGGAGTTATCCAATAATTATAATTTATTTCCACGCGACATAATTGTTTACATCTTTCGTTTAAGTATTTTTCTGTCTTAAGTCTGTTGTTTAGAATTACTTTCGTTTAAGTTTTCTGTTATTTGTGTTTATTTTAAAACAATTGTAAAATCCTTATTGGAAATACGAAAATGCGGGTTGCATTAGGGTTTAATTAATTTTCACATTATCATAAGAGCTTAACAAACGTACATTATATGAATAATTCAGAAGTTAAGGCGGGCGAAGCCGCTAGCGAGTCGCTAGTATTTTTATATAAGAATTTGTTAGAGTTCTCACATTGTCAAATAGTCTATTATGAGTTCGATTCCTACTCGGGACAATGAATTCTTTAATATTTTCATTACTACGCTGGTTACAGAGCGCGGCTGTGTATTGTGTGCCCACTTGCAGGCGCGGTGACGTGGCAGCTGCCGTACGCGGCCGGCGCGCACGCGCTGCACGAGCTGGAGCGCACGTTGTGCCCGGCCGGCACGGCCGCGCCCGGCTCCGCCGTGTGTGCGGGCGGCGCGGGCGCGCTCACGCTGCACGTGTCTACGTCGTGCGTGGCGGCGCTGACGGCGCACGTGCGAGTCTCGCGGCCGCCGCTGTGGGCGCTGCCCTTCGCGCAGCCCGTGCTGCTCGTCGCCAACATGGTATGTTCTAATACTATGATAAACGATACTCCCATAGTAAAAGCGCCTCACAACAGTCACAACTTCATTTATGTGAAATATAAAACGTAGAATCCCACTTCTCCCCATTTCTGCAGAAGGACGGTCGGCAGAAGACATTCTGTTTTCTTTTCATTCTTTGAACCGGTATGATAGAACCCTTAACCATCGCCCTCAATCACCCACCGTAACAGCCTCTAGCAATAATGTATAAATAAGACACACGCTTGCAACTCGACAGTCGGCGCCGCGGACGACGTACTACCGTTTCCGCGAAGGCCAGCACAGCGTGCGGCTCGTCGCCTCCTCCGAAACCGACTTCTGCGCTGTCCTAGCTGTACAAAATTATTCGGTAACTATGCTTTGCATATTGCTTCTCTCTACTTTTGATGATCCAAGTTTCAATTTTTTGTAGTAGTAAATGTTTACGTCATTGGTATTTATGCGTAACTGCGTCACACGAAATATGAAGGTATCTTGATTAATGACTTAAGGTATGGGTTTAAAATATTTTACCCTATATGCTGTTCCCGTAAAAGGAGCGTTGACGCTTCCACCCCGTATACGATACCATATATCCCACTATTGTAGTTTTGACAATACAATAACTTTTTTTACTTTTAGTGCCCGATAGCGCAGACCTCGGCGGACCTGTCCTCCAGCGGCCTGCGCATGACCATGATGCGCTCTGGCGCCGTGCAGCTCTCGGTGAGTGCAGTGCCTACAGGGGATTGTGTAGAAACGAATAACGTGATGGAAATAATGCTTTATTTTTACTAATACTTTAAAATGGAAAAAAACACAATCAACAGAAGAGAATTCCACAAAAAATCAAAACATTATCTAACTGGCAATGCTTCCAGCGCTCAGACTACCCGCTGGGCTTCCTGGTGGTGGCGCTGGTGCTGCCGTCGCAAGCGTCCTGTGGCGAGGAGGAGGGCGCGCAGGCGGCGTGGCTGTGGGCCGCCGCGCTGCTGGGGGACGAGCCGCAGCACAAGCGCCTCGCTGCCAGGGAGAAGGACTTCCTTCTTACTGTTGAGGTAGATATGTGTATATTGTGATATGTGACATTAACAAAACGACTGCCACGTTCAAAGTCCGTTAATCCGTTATTTTTTTCTAATGTGAATCCAAAATATATACATATTATTTAAAAAATCAAAGACAAACATCTTGATGCATGGTATTCCGGAGAGCAAAAATGAGCATGTTGGCTCAGTTGCTGCTAAGGTATTTTCTGACCATATTGGAATGCCTGATATCAATGCAAATCATTTTAGTCGCTATCATCGTTTGGATCGCAGCAATAACAATAAGCCTAGGCCTGTACTGATTAAATTCAAAGATGCTACATCCAAAAATAAGATTTGGTTTGCTAAAACTGCCCTCAAGAAAACTGGTATCACTATGTCAGAGTTTTCAACAAAGGACAGGCATAAGGCATTTATGTTGGCTCGCCAACATTATGGTATCAATAAATGCTGGACCGAAAATGGTCATATATATGTCATTGGGGAGGACGGATCCCGAAGATGTATTACTTCTGTGACTGCAATGGATGCTGTACCACCGTCATGCTCTGATGGCCCTCTCTCTACTACTATTCTGCCAAATCCCAGCAAGATCTCTCATATTAGGCCCGAGAGGGTGGTGAAAAAGTAGATAGTGTTCACTATTTGTGAGTATTTGCACTTTCCTGAAATATTGTTGCATCCAGAGGTAAACCAGACTAATATCTGTCCGATATTGGTTTGTGGGCATACGGGTACGCGACCCCGGATCCTCGAGCCGCCGCTCTTATATCCTCGTCCAGTCCGTAAGAATGGTGTCCTTCCTCTTCCCCCCCCCTCCTCTCCTCCTCCTTTCTCCAGCTCCCTGCTTTACCTATCCTACCCCCCCTCTATTTTCCTCTCCCCTCGGTTTTTCCCCACAAAGGGGTTTTTGGAGGTCAGACGGCAGTCGCTCCACGAAAACCACAAACAGCCACAATATGGAACGAATTAACAACAGACTGGGTACGGCTAGGGCGTCGCCGCAAAACGACGCGCAGGCACNTATAGCGAATGCCCCGTATGTAGGTAGGAAACACACTACTCACACACGACACAAACACCGTCGTCGACGGAATCGACGACGAAGTCCAGCTTATTCAACGGCTCGGTCGCGCCTCGGCGCGGTCGGGCCCAGCGGTTAGGGACCGTTAGCTCCCTTAGAGTAGTCTAATTTGTCCCCAGTCGCGACTTCATGTCGCGGCTGGTTTGCTTAGCATAGGTGAAATCCCAGTCCGCTCGACGGCCGCAAGCCGAGGTTCGAGTCCCGCAGGGGGCGCCCTTACAGTCGTCGACATCCTCACAGGCAGCCACTTAGTGCTTGCATTTCTTCAGAGACAGAGTACCCTCTTCCCTACCCAACCGGTGTCGCTGTAAAAGCCAATAAGGCTAACAGCATTATCCACATGCTCGAAAAAAAAAAAAAATTTACATCTTTTATCAACTGGAAAAGAACTTATTGTCTTATTACATACTTTCTAGAATCATGACTAAGATCACTCTCGATTAACTCTCCGTTATATATAGGAGGTTAAAATAAATATAAATTCTCTATATTTGGCAGCCAGCTCTGACCCGCGGACAGTACGCGGTGGCTGCGGTGACTCTGCTGCTCGTGTTCCTCGGTTTCTACGCGCTGTTCGGCGCGCTGGTGCTGGCACAGCGCTGGGCGCCGCTCGCCAAGTACGTGCTGCCCAAAGCTGTGCTCGCTGACGTTCACGGTAGCGGTGATGCCACTGGTAAGTAGTACTCGTACTAAGTTGACATAAAAGCGGTTCTTTATAAATATTTATGATCCTCTTTCCTCATGAGCTCTATATTTTTTGTAAAATATGCTGTATTATATACCTTAAGAGAATCTCTCATCTTCTCATCATCGTTTTTTTTTCTTTTTTGTGACCCCGTGATTTAGTATCTGGGCGATATAAGGATTAAGATAATAAGATTTATTAAGTCATTGTGGTATAAGGTTTTTTTTTGTTGCTGCTCTGCCTACCCTGCTGTGTGTGGGATACACTGAAGGGTAGGCAGAGGGAACCTAGTGTTAAGAGATTCCACACTCCATTCCCCACTTTCCGCCGAGTTCTTGAGGCATCTCGTGTTGAGTGGCGGAACTCAACGCCACGCTTTGCCTCGAAAACAGAGCGAAGAAATGAAAATATAAATGTAAATTAATATTTCAATTCCTCGAGTGGGGATTGAACCCATAATCAGTCGATTTTGCATTGTGCCCCTGCGCCACGACTGGCTTCTCTCAGTAAATTATTTTAATTATTTATATTCAATGAGACGAAAGTTTAAAAGTCGTCATATATTTAGATAAAGTGGAAATTAGTAAATAGTTTGGAAGGATGACTTTCATATTATAGAGTTGAGATATGAGAGACTCTGGGATTCCGGGGCTGCGCACCCATATGCCCAGGAAAAAATGTCATGTCATATAAATGTCATATAAATATTTCATGTTATGTCATATTAATATTTGTCAGGGTACCCTTTTTTGGAGGGATAGCGTAGAGGAGTCTTATCAGGGCGCTTTATAATGATAATTTTTGTTTATTAACAAATATTTTTCATTAATTTCAGTGATAGAAGAAGCTCAAGTGAGTAGGTTAAATGGTTCTACTGCAGGCACGACGCCAGCGCGACTTCGCAGACGGGGCTCCGGTCAGTTTAATCATGATTAATATTTAGATTAATACTATATTTATAAATAAAAATAAAATAAAACAGCTTCACGCTGTACCCCGCACATAGTGGGGTAGGCAGTGGGAACCTAGCGTTAAGACACTCCGTTCCCCACTTTCCGCCGAATTCTGGAGGTATTGCGTGGCGGAACTCAACGCCGCACTTTGCCTCGACATCAGAGCGAAGAAATGAATATAAATATAAATTATAGTTAACTGTCATTTACTTAAAATTTTCAGATGCTACATTTGACAGTAGCGATAATAGCGATTCTGACGAGGAAGATGAGCGTCAAACGCATGCCGTTGCTACCTCCACGCCCACAGCCGCGTCTGTTTCTATAACTTCCGGTTCTCCTGTATCTTCCCCTGCTCTCGCTTCCATCTCCGCTGTCGTTCCCGCATCAGTCTCAGCACCCGCTGCTGAGCCCATACAAAATAACGTCGGGCAAGACCCGCAACAAACTGTAGTAGTGCAATCAGTTAGCGACGGTGTTGATATACAAAACCCACAATGGATATCACAAGTTGATGAAAATGATACTCAGGTAATAAGCTTAGGTAAAGTCATAAAGGTAAGGTAAGGTCATTATATAAACAATTGAAAGTGAAATTTTGAATTTAAGTAACAATATGACCTATAAATGCGAAATTTATAAGAAGAAGCGTTATTGTGGAATTCACTCCCCAAGTTAATGAAAATCAAATATAAACTTCAAGAGTTTTTCTATAAATTGAATCTTGAAGTTAAAGAACTACTACTGTAACTACTGATTCCTAATCAAATCAAATTTAGTCAAATTTTATTTTTCGATCTGCGCGTCCGCGCCGGTCAATCGGAAGACTGCTTTTCCAACTATTATAAACTACTAAGTCCATCCGTCTTGCCGTCAAGACGCTAGTAAAAAAATAAAATTTTGTGGCCATCCAAATCGCGATTAAAAATGCGTAAACGTATGCGAGTTTTCCTTTCTAGGTAAAGTACGTAAAAGCTACTAAATTATCCGATGGATAATGGACCATCAGACTCTTCGTCTTTGATCCTATGTAATGGCGGTCTGCAGGGCCCGTTCGGGCTGCCGGCGCGGCTGCGGCTGGCGGCGCTGGCGCGGCGGCGCGCGCGCACTCTGCGGGCGCGCTCGGACCGCTACCTCTACACGCTGTACACAGTCGCCGTGTTCTACGCGCTGCCTGTCGTGCAGTTTGTCATTGCCTTCCAGATCGTGAGTGTCAGACGAGTATAGTATTCTATATTGTTTAATTATTTATTCACATTATGTAAACTAAAATTATTTTATTGTTGATTCATGTTTGTTAAGTTTGTTAACTTCACTTTAGTATTTTACTATAATGTAAGTGCTGCAAAATGACAGACAATTGTTGAAACTAATAATATAAACTACGATATTAATTATCTATACAAGTACACTTTTGGGCATCCACATTGGTATAATACTTTTTAGAGAACACGGACGGACGGTTTCCAAGCACGCGGGTTCAAAACCCGCTACTTTAAAAATGTTATATTATATTTTCTAAAAAGTATTTTTATTTCTTAAATTTGGAATAACATTATAAAAATGTAAAAAAAAAACCATATTGGTATAGACATGCGTCCCTCTGAACAACAGGTGTTGAACGTATCGGGGTCACTGGACATCTGCTACTACAACTTCCTGTGCGCACACAGCGCCGGCGCGCTCAGCGACTTCAACCACGTGTTCTCCAACCTCGGCTACTTGCTGCTCGGGGCGCTGTTCCTACTGCAAGTGCGCCGCCGCCGACTGCGCCGGGAGCGGCGACCGCGGCACCCGGTACGTAGTTGCGTGCGCCGCCCGCCTGACACCCACACCTCGCACTAACCAAGTCGCCCGTTTGTTCAGGACTATGGAATTCCGGCTCATTACGGACTGCTGTCGGCGTTGGGAGCCGGCATGATGGTGGTGGCGGTGCTCTCCGCTAGCTACCACATATGCCCCAATCGACTCAATTTTCAATTTGGTTGGTTATATGTTTTCTTATATTTATTTCCGTATTAGTGATTAACATGTCATGAGGGCCATCAAGCGCGGCGCGCTGTTCTGGGGTGTGTTCTTTCATGGGACAATGTGTACGCTTTTGCAATAGGATCCCAGAAAACGTCAGGGAATTTTCTATATCACGATTTTAAAAAACTGTAAAAAGACATAATTATTTATGTTAAAAGTTATTACCAAAGTAATGATTTTATACATGATAACACGCATTGGGAATGAAATGCTCGCTCCAGTCTGTTCCAAAGGCATCATTGTCACAAATAACTAAATATGTATTTGTATAAAATCGATTTTAAAAATTAGGCCCCCTGAGTTTCTTGCGCCGGTTCTTCTCAGGTCTGAGGGTTTAGTGAACTGGTGGTAATTATTTGACGTTCAAAAAATGAAGCATGTAACGAAGCACGTCATTGCTTATTTTTCTGACATTTTCCTGAAAGTGGTATATTTTTTAATTTATAAACTGTTTGAAATAAAATAAATACTAAATGTAAAGGGAAGCATGCCAAATACAATCGTGAAAATGCAATTAAGTTAGTTAAGCAGTTTCCGAGATAAGCATGAAAAACCGCACAGACAAACATACAAGAGTTTTAAAATTCATTATTTTTGATTCTACTATGTTATGAAATGCCACCAATAACATTTTTCTCCATCCACCATCTTCCGTGTACAGACACCGATACGATATACTATAGGTGGTGGAGGAGTACGTATAAATTTCATTTCCTTAAGTGGAAATCGAAGCCACAACACGACGCCAGGAGTGGTCTCGTGCCACTGGTAACTACTGATTTAAATTGAAATATTATTTTTGTTGGATAGCTAATAATCGTATCGATGTTCCTACGGTAAAAGTATTGTGTGTTTCTATGCAGACACGTCATTCATGTACGTGCTAGCGGTGCTCATCATGGTGAAGATCTACCAGTCGCGGCATCCCGACGTCAACGCGCGTGCGCACGCCACCTTCGGCGTGCTGGCCGTGCTCATCGCTCTCGGTAACTATGTTCATATGTTGTAAGGACATCGTAACGCATCAGCATCAGCATTTTAAAGGTTGTCAATAAAAAAATCTTTGGATTTCAGGATTTCTACACATTTTAAATAAAAGTATTTAAGGACTTAATAATATTATTAATATGACCTCCAGGTGAGTCTACCTGTGATCACGGACTACGGATTTCTGCTAGGATCGGCAAAAGGGCTCAGGTAGACACAGCGTTCTCTCAAACTTTCATCTCAGTCTTTGATATATTGCGTATTAAGTGGCGAAACTCACCATATTATTATATATTATAGTATTTTACTAAATCATGAAAAAACTGAAATAGCTTGTACCCTGCAGTGGTATGGGGAGTGCTGGACGGCGGCGCGCTGTTCTGGGGTGTGTTCACAGTCCTCCATGTATTCACTTTCCTGCTGCTCTCTTTACGCATTTACTTCGTGGGACAGTTCAGACTTGGTGAGATTTCTTTAATATTATTTTCTAAAATGTTTTATTACCTCTACCTGCATCTATTTATTTATTTTTGAAGATAACATGAGTTATAATAACAGACACGTCATTTTCATACCATAAACCTGTTGTCCTTCTTTGCTAGGATGTCCAGTTTTTGATATTACACAGAAGGGTGCTTTATTTAGTTTAAAAAAATATTGTTCCTTCCGTTGTATGTATTGGTTTGATTCATATATAATCTCTAATATAATTTCTAGTCTTTATCTGTGTTATAGAAAAAGAGAGCCTAGCAACAGCAGCCAGCTCGCTCCGTCAAGGCACCAGGCCACTTTACCGCGCGCGCCTCGTCATGCTGATAGCGGGTAACGCACTCAACTGGGCCTTCGCAGCCTATGGCCTACTACGTCATGGTAGTGACTTCGCTGGACATATGCTACAGGTTTTACTTGGAAATGCTCTTGTCTATATGGGTTTCTACCTCGGCATGAAAATCGTACACGGTGAACGTCTTCGAGCATACGCCTGGGCATTGCTAGCAGCAGCGGCCGCAGCTTGGGTGTCTGCCTTGTTCTTCTTCCTGTCGGGCTCGTCGGACTGGTCGGCGACGCCGGCGGTGTCGAGGCACAAGAATCATGAATGCCTCGTGTTGCAGTTCTACGACGCACACGACCTGTGGCACATCCTCTCAGCCGTCGCTCTCTACCTGTCGTTCAACGTGCTGCTCACGTGGGACGACGGCTTGTCGGCCGTCAAACGAACCGACATACCTGTTTTTTGATATATTCAATATAATTTAAGTACAATTTTTGTGTATGTTTATTTTACGATTATTTCAAACTGTGTCAAAAGGAAATATAGCTAAAATATGTGTCACTCATCACTGACATCATTAGGTGCATTTTATAGTAGGTACCTACTAGACATGATTAAACCTACAGCTCTGAATGGTTTTTATATAAATATAAATTAAAAACAATATATATATATATATATATATGTTTCTAAATTATTCCGAAAGAGATTCTACGCAATTGCTATAAGTGAAACTCGCCTGTATTACCCAATTACAATACTTCACACGAGTTTCTTTCTAATAAGGGCCGTTGACTACTAGCAACTACCCCCGATCAACATAATTCCATTGCTTTTATAGTCTTTTTCACATATATTTACCCTCTTTTGCACGAGTTCGCTAACAATATAGTAATAATAATAAACTAATATCTTATAAAAATCAGCTTCACGTTGTATCCCGCACACAGCAGGGTAGGCAGAGGGAACCTAGTGTTAAGATACTCCGTTCCTTTCAGCTGAATTCTGGGGGGATTGCGTGTTGAGTAGCAGAAATCAACGCCACTCTTTGGTTCGACACTAGAGCGAAGAAATGGTAGGTTTATATAAATGTAGATAAATATTAGGGGATCAAACCCACAACCGTCGCGTTACAGTCACACACCTGCCTATATTTAAATTTATTATTTAATCCATATATTATTTCGAATATTAATAATTTTATCAGTAAAAAGTGAAATAATTACCTAACAATAATTCAATGTATCTACTTAAAACTAGAATGTTGCGACCACATATCGGTCTAGCGGCGCCATACGGCACCTTCTGTTTTACCAAAGCTAAAAATTTGACTCAACTTTTAATAATTATAAACGTGTTAGATAATCTTTAATAAGAATCTATTAAAAATGTATTGAATTTAAACCTGAAAACCATTAAATTCAGTTCATGATGGGTGAATAATTTAGAGTTTAGACTATTTGCTATCTTTAATTTTATCAATTACAAAATAACCAAGAATAAGGTTTTTAGATTATAGATCTTGTATAATTCTTACGTTTTTATCGTAAATATTTGTTTGTTAACTCCTTTGTAAAGTACAAGATTTTAACTTAGTGCAGATGTTGCCATGTTAGAAAAAGCAAAAATCTCTCTTTATTATAAAATTCGCAATATTTCGTGACCGTGTGAAAGATTATTGAATAAATTGAACTAATTATAAAAGCCTTAATTAGTGAATTAATTGAATTATAGCAAATAGGTTTAATATATGTTTTTTTTTGTTCTATAATCTTTTCGAAATGTTATGCACATTGCAAACGCGGTCAGCGAGTCGGACTGTCGGCAGCGGCACTTACAAAACGTCGAAAATGAAATGTCAGTGACGTCACATGATCGACAGTCTTGTTCTCATTATTTTTATTTCGCAATTTCCAGAATATCTTTATAATTTAAGTGTTTTACTTTTAACTCAGTTTCATAAGAACAGTGTCATGGATAATCAGTACTACTACAAGTTGATGGCGAGCTACCTGTCCAAACGTAACTGCGACGAGTCGTTCATGAGGTATTTTTTTGGAAAGAATGCAACAAAGAAAACGCCCGAGGAGCTGGAGCGTGCGGACGAGCGCAAGCGGCGGCTGCAGCGGGAGCGCTCGCGGCGCTACCGGGCGCTAAAAAACGCGCGACGCCAGCACTCGGGGGGCGCGGAGCCCGAGGGCGCCGAGCGCGCCCGCAGCCGTTCGCGCGCCTTGTCCGCCGACGAGGCCAGCGACGGCGACGAGCCGCCCACGCTGTGCCACCTGTCCTCCTCGGATTGCGCCTCCGACGACGGCTCGCGCGGCCCTCCCGAGCCTCCTGCGCGCGCGCCCAGCCTGCGCGAGCTGCTCAGCGCGCCCAACACCGAGCTGGACTACCAGACCGTGCACAGCCTCATGTTCCACTGGCTGCAGACACAGACGTAGCACGCCCATTCCTGCCCCCTATCCCCAGTCACACTTGTACAAGGACATTGGCTGTATTGTTTACCTATATTATGAATATTAACTAAAAATCACACAATCACAGTATCTGAGTGGTGAGTAACTGAGTATAGCTTACACATATCAAATTAGAGATTGCTTTTGTACAATAATAGCACATCAGTCGTAAAACCGTCCTGTTGTAGACTATAGACAACATTATGTAATATAATTGTTTAATATTACAGACTCTTTGTGATTTAAAAAATATAACTATTATATATATATATATATGAAGCCATTTTATGTTCATGTTTGTTGTATGTGAATAAATATCACAATAAGAACAAGAAGAATCAACACAAGTTTATAATATAAGAATGTAATTGTGGTGATGTCTATTGTACTCACTCTTGAAATATGCAGCTTAGATATGATTACTTAATTTATAAGAATAATTTAATAAAATTTATTATAAATTACTTTTGCTAATTGAAGAAAAACAGCTAAGAACAATGGTGTATCTAGTTATATTTTCTGGAGGGCCAGAGTGTTGAACAAAATATGTTTGTGTACTATTTTTTTCTTAGTAAAATTTCGGGGATGGCCAAAAGGCAGACATCATAGCATAGAACTCCCGGCTCCCCTTTTTTACACCCATGGCTGTAAACTACAAAATTTTGGTAAAAACAAATTATATCAACCTTTTCTGCTATAGATGTCATAATGAAGATATTTAATGTTGAGGTAACATGAAACACATGAAAAACTTTGAAGAAGGAAATATATTTTTCATGTTATTGATTGAATTATTTAAAAAAATTGGGTGTTATTCCACACTATGAATAATTAAATATCTAAGATTTTTTAACAATCTTTTACAATTGGACAGATTCATACGTCTCAATCTTGAATGGAATCTAACAGGTGCAGGTTCAAATCATTTTGTACAAATTTTATATAGTTTCTACTTTTTTTAATTTTGCCTTCTGTAACAAAAATGGTTGGTATAAATTTTGATATTTAAGAATTTAGGTGTCAATGAATAAGTGAAGGTTGTTTATACTAATAATGAGCTTGTGTGGTTAAGATCAGTGCAATGAGGCTGACATTGACATGTGTGTAAAACGTCAGTTCTAAATTGGACACTAGTTGATAAATATTCCACTAGACAATAAGTTGTTATTAAGTTGCCATATCCTAATATTTAGATACTCAATTATATTATATATGCATATAGAGAAGTATAGAGTATATATACCTATAGTTTGTGATACAATGAATTTACATTTTGTGCGAAATCTACAATATTATCTGTGTTAAGAATTAGAGTAAGTAAAGAAGATGAGGCATGATACTCTCACTGGTGTCAGCTCAGGGGTGTCCGACTCATCACAGACACACAGTGAGGCGCCACTGCCTGTTCTCATTGAACTGTTATTTGTTCACATTCCCTGTTCTCATTGAAATCATATTAGTTGTTTAATACAAAAAAAAACATTTAAACTATCACAAATGTTGCATTTAAAATGTTAATACTCAATAATTGCTCTCTTATTTACACTAAGGGTTATATTTAAACACTCAACTACATCACATCTATAGTAAGTGGCCATTAGTATTCCTTGAGTGCCTGTGCCGACTGCCCGGTCACACTCTGGCCATAATCCTTATGATTTAGAATAGTGTTAAGTGCAAATTATACAATGTAGATGGCGCTAATAGATCTAGTAAGAATCGTAATATTCAAAGTTACTGGTGCTTTAACTCCGACATTATCATTTACCAGAAAACAAATACGCAGAACACAGATATACATAATGTGTAACAAACTAAAATGAAATAGTGCAGTAAGCAAACAATTGTAAAGCAGTAAAAACTTTACTTTAATATTTTTATTTGTTACGTTCTTAGGATCTGATCTGAAAAGTATAATTAAAGGCTTTTTTCTATATTATTTGTATATAGTTGTTACTTTTAAAATTATTACTAAGGTCTAAAGGACTAATGTGGAAGGTCATTGAGTGAGCCTTTACATATAGGTACTATATTTTCAGACTATTTTTAAACCCTATTATTGATTATTTTATATTTAATAGAAACAATATGTAACACCACAATCAATGTTATCACATAGTTGTGTCATTTTCATTTATCAATAAAGATCCGTTGAGTTAGAATTTAACACAAATATCATGCATTTGAGAGTCGGCGACGAAGCCTTCGATGTCATCGTGTCTCGCGCATAAACATTAGGTAGGTACTGTAAGGTAGTGCCATATTAAAGAGCTTCCTATTTTTTAATTATTGTTTTATTTGTTGAACTATCTTCTTCAGCTGATTCTTGTAATCTGTTGTGTTGGCGCCTGTGCCAGAGAAGGCGCAAATTGTACACTCTAAATTTTCATGATATACAACTTTTGTACATATAATCATGTTACATGTATTTTGCTATACGATTTTAGAAGCATAATATTGGTATATGTTATTTAAAGGCATCTTAGTAAATATGTCATCAAACGCTACCCACACTCATGTGGTCATTACTAATTTTCAATGCAATCTACCCACTTATATACTTAATTTTATAATTTACATATCCAAAGATATACAAATAGCAATATTTCAACATCAGGGATATACAATCAGAGGTTATATCGAAATACCTACTTGTTATATTTTATACCTATCTGGACAAGAATCAGTAGATTTTGAGATAGCGCGCTTTGCCATTTGCTTTATTATAATATATGGATGTGACAATATAATTATCTAATAGTGCAAGACTCTTGGACTCTACTCCCTCCCCTCCCCTCTCCTCCTGCATCTGCAATGGGGGAGATAAAACACTAATTCAGATTTTAAAATATTTAATAAAAAAATGGTAACATAAAGAAATATAATAATATAAATTATTCACAGCCATTATAAAATAATACGAAATTTAAAAAAAACTTATTAAATAAAAATTTCTTCAAGTTTTTAACATATTTATAAGTATGTACTTTTAGCGACAAAATGAACCATATCGGATAATAATGGAAGCCATTATTTTTTTTATAATTTGTACCATAACGGGATTCAGGACAGTGCTCACTTAGTGTTTGCCATACTTATTTCTATTGAGATATTTACGGCAAATACATCGAGCTACGACACATTACTGAATTACACATTTATTTTCCTCCTAATTCTAATTTATAATACATAATTAGAACGAATAGCTGTCAATATACTATTTTATAATTAGGTAATTAAAGTTGCGTACGAGCGAGCAGCGCGCAGCCGGTCGAGTGGAAACCCCCACTTGCGAGAGCACTGGCAAAGGAGCGGTTTCTTATGTTTTTTGTAATTGTAAAAGTACGGTATGCGATGAATGCGGAGCGCGCCTGTTGTTCTGTGCGACTGAGCGTGGGCGCCGCTGCCGGCCCTCACCCTCCCTCGCCGTCTAAGCCACAATGACCCTCGACGCGCCGAGACTAACATGAAATCCTGTGCGAAGTACAAAATCACATATGTGGCCAGGAAGAACAAGGTATGACATGCATACTTATGTTAATATGAAAAAAAATTTATAAACTCATTCGCCTTGCAATAAGAATCCACAATGGCTTGTCGTTCATTGAGGGCATTCTTGATACTAACAGAGAGAGGAAACTTAACCGGGCCTGATAACTTGTCACATGCTCCATCATAATCATCTGCATTTAACGAGTAGATCATTGCACCTCGCAGCTTGTTGTCTCTTATATATTTAGCCTTTGCTGTTACACTCTGCGTGTTGTCAAACGATACCCATTCAGTGTCTTTGTATAAATATGGCACTTTAGCTTCTTTGTCCAATTTCACTGTTGCATTATTGTCATATGTTCTTAAGAAAGCACATATATCAGGGTAATTCACAAATCCTAAGTTACCGAGACTACCAAACCCTAGTACGGGACTAGATATTTTGTTGTTGTTAGAGTTGACTAATGTATATGAGTGTCCATAGGTAGGTATTCCAACAACAATTTTCTTTGGATCCAGTCCCTTATCTTTGTACATCTGCACTGTATAGTTAATATTCAGAGTTCCAAAATAAAGCTCTTCATCATGTTTGGCATAAAGTGGAGAATTAAGGCCTGTAAAGGGAGTGAATTTTGTGTAAGTGTGAAAGTCATAAGTCATGATGTTTACATAATCTGTATACATGTTAATTTGATCCACATCATATGCAGCATCAATTATTATTTTTTGGGCTGCCGCAGCAACTGTTAGCAAATAATCCCTTTTTTCTCTGATATATTCAGCTCTTATTTCTCTCAACAGCTGTGAGAAATGTTGCCTCTCCCGTTTCTTAAAGCTATTTAAGTCCATATCTATAGCAGGGAACTCCCAATCTAAGTCTATACCATCTAATGAATAATTCCTCAATATACCTTTGATAGATGTTATAAAAGTTTTCCTTGCAGCATGGTTCAGTACCATTTCTGAAAAACCTGCATGATTTCCAGCACCTCCAACTGATAGAAGTAATTTTAATTTAGGATTACCTTCTTTTATTTTTAGTACATCATGTAAAACATCATACTGTGAATCTTCTAAATATATCTGATTATTCTTTATTTGTGCAAATGCAATATTGATATGAGTGCACAGTTGAGGATGGATATTAAATGGCATGAGCTGGGAGCTGTTGGGAGCCCGGTTGTCCGGGAAGTTGTAGTAACATGAAACTACGCCATTGTCTTTTGTGTACTCGTTCTCATCTTGTATGTATTTAGGTATGCTCCAACATATTAGCTGTTTCAGTATGGGTACTCGCAATTCCGTGAGTAGACTGATCGCCAGTAACACAGCTGGGATAGCCACTACAATTAATACTGTTATGAAATAATGTTTACGTGCAATATATTTTATATTTACTTCTTTATTCCCTTTAAATTGAAGTAAAATAGGTTTACCACTCTGCAATTTCTTAAAAACCATATTGATTTATGTTTGCATATCAAGTAAAATTCACAAGCACACAATATCTTTTATCACTGCAATACAGAATAAGTAAATGAAATAAATGCAAGCACAACAGTGTCAATTTTCAAATTTATAAAAAAACAAAGTTAAAAACAAATAGATATAAATAAACTGACTATTGTTCCATTAAACAACAAGGTCAGCGTCAGCGACTCGGCGTTCCTAAACTTTGATATTTACTAACGTCATTGAAAATTTATTGATCGACAGCACTCGACATGCATAATTTTTTATTACATTATTTTATTTTTTGAATATAAAAATATATGTTACTATAGGCAATAATTCAACACCCATTATTAAATATATATCTAAGTTATGTATTACAATAAATTGAATACAATCCCGTATGTGATATTTTTGAACGCTACTGTAATGAATATCTATTTATTAAATTTTCATAAAAATAAAACATTTCAAAACCAAAACGCAAAATAATTTGTCTTTAATTTATTCGAAGAAGTGTAAATAAAACTTAAATATGAATGCATATGCCTTATCAGAAGTTTCTGACGAAGTCGGGTTCTGAATGCTCCGTCACTGTCACCTTGACTTGTGACGTCTAGTCACTTGTCCATGATTACAATAGCACCACGGCGGACTCTCACTGGGCCATGTCGGTTGTGGTTGTTTTTTTACTTTAGCGCAACATGTGATCCTTAACACGTAAATATTAGCTTGTATTAGTTTTAAGTGGCTTACCTCACACGGAAACTGTCCCGAGATATGGCTAGCGCTTCTATGAATCATTACGAAAAACAGCTGTACAGTGTGTTCAAAACCTTCGACGTAGATAACGAGGAAGCCTTAGACAGATCGGCGGTGCTTCAGCTCTGTGACACGTTGCAGCTAGAGGACCGCGGCGCGGCGCTCGTCGACACGCTGTTCGAGCGGTCCTCCGACCGCGTCACATTCGCGCAGTTCCGCAACGGCCTGCTCACCGTACTGGGCGGCGAGGAACCCCCCAGCGACGACGACTCCTCGGGCCGGGAGGTGGCGCCGAAGTTCGTCTTTGGCTCCAAGAAATACGGGCGCCGCTCACGGCCGCAGCGCGCAGCCGACGACGCGCCGCGCCTTCGCGTCGCCTCCGAGTCGCGCCTGGACGGCCAGCGCGCGCGCCCCCGCATGCGGTGCAAGCGCAGCGCCTCCGCCATGGAGAGGGACAGCCGCGACGCCGACCTTGACCACGGCCGCCGCGTGGACCGCGCGCGCGCCCTGGCGCTCTGCCGCGGTCTGCGCATGCACGGCGTCGACGCTGGCCTCGTCGACCGCGTTTTCGATACCTCATCCGTCGACGAGATATCTGTCGGTGAATTTTTTGATAGACTGAACTCCTCCCTCACGACCTCTATCGCCGCATCGCTCGACGCAGTGCTGGTGGACGATAGTTCCAAGCTGAAGACCGAGGTGATCTCCAGCGACACGGTCGTGGAGGCCTGGGAGCGAGCCGGCGTGGAGAGGCCGAGGCGCTTGCTCATCGAGCTGGGATTTACGGCGGCGGGGCTGCGGCCGCACGAGCTGGAGCGCGCGCTCGACGACGAGCTGCGGGCCCTCAACCTGCCCGCGGACGCCGCGCCCGACGCTCGCGCCCTGTTGCTGCTGGCCGCACACACGTTGGCGCGCCTGCGCCTCGACGCCACCTGGCGCCTTCTGGATGTGGCGCGGGCCGAGCGAGGCAAGCTGCGCGACGACCTCGCAGAGGCGAACCGGCGCGCGCGACTGCTGGCGCAGGACGTGGACGACAACCACGCGCGCATTGAGGCCGAGCTGCAGGCGCGCCTGCGGCAGGTGGAGGCGCGCCACACGGAGACCGCGCGCGCCGCTGCCGCCGAGGCCGCCGCCGAGCGCGAACGCGCCACCGCCGCGCAGCGTGCGCTCGAGGACGACGTCGCGCGCCGCGCCGATGGAGAGGCGCGACTGCGCGCCGAGACCGCCGCGCTGAGGGAACATATTGATGAACTCCAGGTTGGTTTTCTACATTTATACAACTTTTTATCACTCAAAAGAGTATAATGATACATTTACATTCTTGGCAAGGCTCACCAAGAATCCACAAGCATCGAGCGTGTAAACACGGTGCTTGGTTTGACTGGCAACAGCTTGCTGGACCTTGTTGCCAACCCTTGTTAGTTTTGAATTGTGTATCAAATAAAAGGACATAGCCCTTGCGACGTGTTTAATATTGTATTTTCGTCCAGGAGAGCACGCGCGGTGCGGAGGCGCGGGCGCAGCAGGCGGAGCGCGAGCAGGCGCGGCTGCAGGAGGAGGTGGCGGGCGCGGAGGCGCGCTCAGGGCAGGCGGCGGAGGAAGCGCGCGATGCGCTGATGGCGCTGGAGGCGCGCGTGCAGGAGCTGCGCGGAGAGGCGCAGCGCCTGCGCGACCGCAACGACGAGCTGTGCGCGGCACTGGAGGCAACAGCTCGCGACGCCGCCGGAGCTCAGCCGCGCGCGCGTTCCTGGCGGGACGAGGTCGCCATGCAGGACGTGCCCATGCACGCTAACGCTACTAACAAACGAGAGGTGCACAGGAAATCAGATTTAATCTTTTTTTCATGATTTTTTTTTCATTTAATCTTTTAATCTTTTTTTCAGATGTAACATAATAATATATTGTTAGCATACTTGTATAAGACAGGGTAAATGTATGTGAAAAAGAGTATAAAAGCAGTGGAATTGTGTCAAACGGGGCAGAGGGCCACACCCTGAGGTCGTTCCTTATGCTCCACAAGCAGGGCCAGCAGGAAGAAAGTGATCAAATGGGGGCAGTTGCTTGTAGATGAAAACTAAACTTGTGTAAAATATTGTTATTGAGTGATGTAATATCACTTATTGCAATTACCTAGAGTCTCTTTCTGAATACGTTTGAAACATATAGGCAATATGTGTTTTTAACTTGTTTTTTTTTAACAACGTTAACCGCTTCCGATTTCTAACAATATACTAAAACAAGGCCCATTCACTCTCAATATGAATAAGGTGTTCTAAATCAAATCGTAAAAATCTGTAAATTTTATTCAAATTAAGGGAAATATATTTTCAGATCTCAGATTCATCATTGTCACCAAAAGAGAAAAAGGCACTAGATTCGATTGATGTATTGCAGAGGATACAACAAATTATAGACAATGTTGCAAGGCTTCCCTTGCAAATTAAAGATGGTTGTCAAATGTGCAGCACTGTAGGACACACCGTTACCTCTGTCCAAAAAATGATTCAGGAGTTAAGTGATGAAATAGTCAGGCCAGAAACATTGAATCAAACTACATACAGGAGCAATATCGCCATACACACAGAATCTACGATGAATGGTGAAACTGTTGAAGCTCTGAAGAAAGATCTAAGTGAAGCCAAAAAGCAGCATGAGACGGATAAAAAAAACTTGACATCTGTGATAAAGTAATCACCTAAATTTTGTTATTATTACTATTTCTAGAATAACTATAAAATTTTATACATTTAATATAAAAATAAAATTAAATTATAATAAACATTTAACATGTTGTGGCTGTTGTGGCGCAGCAACATAGTGTCTGATTGTAATACTATGTTTCCTAGCTCTGGCAACAAGAAGACTGATATATGTGATATAATACACTAAACACAAATATAACCATGTTACAGGGAGCTGGAGTCGAGCTTAGAACAAATGAAACTGGAGTACGACAAGTGCGAAGAGTACTGGACGTGCAAGTTGGATGATGAGCGCGAGTTGTTCGCGGAGGAACAACGCGCCGGTGACGAACGCCTCGCTGACCTCGTCGCGAAGATTGCCGACTACGAGCGACAGTTCACCCCCCACTCCACCCCCCACGTCGGCCTGCCCACCATCAACGAGACATACAGCCTGGAGCTGCAGTTCAGCGACTTAGAGGATGAGTTTGCTAAATACAAGAGCGATCAAGAAGCTGAGCTGAAGGCTAAGGTATATTAGTATGTTGTTTTATATTGTATTTTAGTGTTTAGCTTGCAAGTATATATTATATATTATTGTCGCTTTGTAGAGGCTTAAAAGTTGAGTCGATAGTTAGTCTGTTTATTTGATTTCTAATGAGGGGAATAAATTATTTTAATTTTTCGGCAATAAGATCAACCCCGGTGAGAAGTTTCGCTATCAAATGTGTCGAACAGTAAACTGAAACTGGAAAATGAAGTATCTTGACACTAGGTTTTCTCTGCATAGGTTGCTATAGGCAGAGTTACTTAATATAGATGTGAAGTTAAAAATAATGATTATTCATTTTTAACCCATCAATAATAATATTACAGATTGAAGAAATCAAACAACTCAAAGCCAAAACAGATGACTTGGAGCGACGAGTGAACTCGGCGGCCAGCGCGGAGCCGGAGGGCGGGGGCGCCGGCGTCGGCGGGGGCGGGGCAGCGGGCGCGACATATGGCGCCGCGCGCTGGCGCGAGGCGGCTGCGCTGCGGACCCGCGCGGCGCGTGCCGAGCGCGTGGCGCAGCGACTGCACGCGCGCCTGGCCGCTGCCGACCTGCTGGTCAAGGACCTGTACATAGAGAACTGCCGCCTGGCGCACCTGCCGCGCCTACCTCCGTTGCCCCCCGCGCGCCTGCCCTGACACTTACTTGCCATACTTGACAAAACGTACCAACTCCAAAATGAAAACTAAATAAACAAATGGTTTTATTTAGCTTCATTGTAGCTCACATTTTGTAATGTCACTACTTCAAGCGTTTTTAATTTATTTACATGTTCACATGTTTACCGTGTCTTAATACTTAGGTATATTGTATTCCCCCTAAAAGGCCCCCTCCCTCGCCCTTAATGTGTGACGACATGTATGGACGGCCTCTAATCTGCACTAAATGGATTATGTCTCGAGTAATGAGATTATCAGCGGCGGCCGAGACCTTCGCTGTTGCGTGTTTAGTACTTGTTTTAGCCTGTTTTGTCAATAGTAACTGTGTTATACACCTCGAGGCACTTCCTTCATAGAGATTATTATTTCTTTTAAGTGCAATATGATTACATCGACTGCATAGAATGTAACATTTCAGATCTGATTCGGATATGAAACAAATATTATACTGGTTTTGTTTGCGGAATTAAAATTATTTCAGATTATCCTTTAGCTTATGAAGCTAATTTCGAATGTTAACAAAATAGACTTTAGACTCATTTATTTTTAAAAGAGTTTGTTAGTGACAGCTGTTTTATGTATTTTGATAATTGAACAACAGTCAACAAGTTTCTTTTAGACTCCGGCCCGATGCGACTTTATACTAAGACGCTCCATAATGACAACGCAGGGAGCATTATATATTAAACAGTAACATAGAAATATAACTTATCATGGACATTATATTTTGATGAAGAGAAATCATTGAAGCTTGGTTGCATCTTTAATTGTGATCACTTAAGATAATTAACAGTTGATTTAAATCGAAAATTCATATTAATATATATCGAGAGTTATTTGTTTATTAGTTATTTTTAACTAGTATAATCTAATAATATGCTATTTTTGAATTAGGACTGACTCATCTGTTGGTTAAAAAGCCGCGGATATGAAAGTGCCTTTGAGTAATATATAATCAATATTGTATATAACATTACTATATACGATTAGTGGACACATATAGGAAATAGTTATATGTTGATTGAAATTTGTTATAACGCTGTTGTTGAAAATGATATAAAAATCATTATCACAAAAAAAATCTTATCAGTTAAAATTAAAATTATAAAGTTCTCCGTCTCCGTCCGGACGAGATGGCTCGCTATTTACTTTGTTTTGTATAATATTAGGTTCAAGTACAATGAAACGTTCGTTAGTGGCTTCTAATAACAATACAGATAATAAAAATAGAACTAATAATCCATTGTGAAAGGGCTTAATATTGATTTTAGGCGTTTATTAAATAGTAAAAAAATACTAACTTTGTAGCATTATATACGATATTCTATTTGAAAAATACGTATTAAAATATTAATTTTACTAACAGATAGATTACTTAATCGACTTGTGATTCTTTATTTTAAGTTAATGTAAATAATTACTTGATTGTGATATTGGAACGGTTTGTGACGCGCGCCGCACTTTTATATATTGTAGTGTTAGTATGGAAAGACAGACTCTCAGAATTTATGTTTAACCCACTAATTAGATTTTTTGGAAAAAATTTTGTCGTCTTATTTATCTTTATAAGCTCTTCAAGCAGATTTAGTAAAATCAAGTACATAACAGAATTTTAAGTAATTTAGATTCTAAGGGTATGCATATTGCATCATGGACTATTATATATATATATATATATATATATATATTATCTAATATTATAAAAACAATGTATAATCTGTAGACTTGTGAGTTATTTAATTTACATGTTGGTTTTGTTGCTCGTATGTAAATTCCTAACATATCCACACTCAATGACTTTCATATGCTTAAAGAATACAAGTGCACTAGCGGCCTTAGATATTGAGTTTTTTTAATACAAATTGATGTTTGGTCATACTATTGAATAAGTTATTGAAATGAAAGTAAATTTAGAAAAAATTAAAAAAACACTTTAGTTTGAATTTTTCCTAAAGGACATGCTTGTAAGCTGCCAATTGCAAACGAGGTCCAAATATTCTATGCAGAATCTATTTTTTTATATGTAAAAGTAATTCTTCGAGTTCCTTATTTGATATACATTTTTACATAAAAACGTACTCAAAATTGTCAATTTATTGATCTTAATTTAATCTCCGGTTATATTGTAATGGCCTAAGTTGGTGGTATGTACGTGCGTGTGTGCGTGTGTGCGTGCGTGCGGTCTCAGAGACGCGCACGTAGTTCAATTTTAAGTGATTCACTCGTTGTGAAGCGTGCACCGGATGTACGCTAATTTCTATATCAAATAAAATATACATAAAATGCTAGCTCAGACTAACGATGTGAACGGTTCCAATAATCTGTGACGACTAATATATACTAAGATAACGCCACCGTATCATGTTCTTATCAGCCACGTGGGTACTAACAAGGTACTCTGTCTATTATATATAATATACTATTCAGAATAGTTTCTGGTTATAATATAAAGAGATAAATGAAATCGTTTGTAAAAAGCAAAAATAGTGCCTTGACTTATGTTGTATAGTATTATAAGCGAATCATATTAATATATAACACATTGAGTCGGTTCTTCATATCACAAGTACGTTTTTGAAAACTTCCTTGTTTATTTATAATGTAGTATCAGTTGTTATCAATATTTGCATTTAAGTGTACACAAGAGGATATGACCTATATAGTCATATATTTTCTAATCGCCTCAAATTGACAAAGTCGCTTGACAACATTTAATTCCATCAAACCTTGTGCCTATCAAAAATGACGTGACGACTCCTGACATCAGACATGTTGTCGGCCTCGTCTAGACCCCTAGACCCTTCTTTATATTTATATTGCATTTTTTACGAATAACTATCAGTTGAAGCTCCATAAGCGACCCCCTCAGCACCTCTCGTGTACTGGCCGTGCGGCGTGTGTGGAATTGTAACACATTGCTCTAATAAAATGTTGATCTAAAATACTCGTTTTATTATTGGGTTTAATATGGTCAGCGCTCTGACCATATTTTTAAGTATATATGAAATTAGCTTTACGCTGTTTCCGGCACATAGCAGAGATGGCAATCATGTTCTGTGTAATCTATGCTACTATCATACTTACCCATTCTTAAAAATAAGTTTCATAAAGCGCGACTCGGGCTCGCCCACTGAGACAACAACGCGACATCTGAACAATTTGTAAGAAAAGTTCTAACAAGTAAAGCTTATTACACTGTACAAGAATATTTAGAGGATAAACATGTATGGAATTAATGTCTATTGAATGTAATGCAGGATAGCTGCCAGCTAGCAACTGTTGAGTTTCTTGCCGGCTCTTCTCAGCAGGGCTGCCTTCCGAACCGGTGGTAGCTTTTTGCTTATATGTTCATTCGACGATTCAAAAGTGCTTGTAATAGTCTACTTGAATATAGAACATTTGAATTTGAACAGCTGAACTGATTTTTATGGGACTTTCCGTGACCGATAGAGGGAGTTGTGGCGCAAAAGTTTTTATCTTTAATATTTTTTTTGTTTTCAATAAATTTCATAATTGCAGTTACGTCTCCGTAGACATACTTACTTCCTGGCAGGAAGTACCCTGTAGGTGTCGACCTGTGTACGGTTCACGTACAGATTTTTATATAGCTGACGACGCGACCTCGTTTATTACGCATTAGATCGAAATATATTTCAATTAATTATTCGTACTATTAAAACGCAGTTGACAGGCCGCTCTCACCGCGGATTGGCATCCAACTTAAACTTTGTAACTTACGCAATAAACTTTTTACTCGCTAATCCTGTGGTTTATATCAACTCAACTCTACGAGCCATACAACCTGTTTGTAATTTTAGTTGTAATTTTATCTATTGCTAATTGTTAGTTTATGTTATTATCACTGGTAATTCATCAGGATTATTTTGTGAATGCTGTACATATCTGTAATTGATGTTTGCAACAGAACCGATGTATGATTTTTTATTTTATACTTCAAGTTACATGTATTGTTGATATGTCAATAAATAAATAAATGAATGAAATAACAATAAAAAGTTTATGGGCGTATACAAATAAACTAAAAATATAAATTTATAATATTACTAGCGACCCTCTTGCGGCTTCGCCCGCTTTAACTCAAATTCAAATTCAAAATATTCTTTATTCAAATAGGCAATTATTATAAGCACTTTTGAATCGTCGAATGAACATATGAACAAAAAGCTACCACCGGTTCGGAAGGCAGTTCTGCTGAGAAGAGCCGGCACACAATGAAAAAAAACATTATTTATACAAGTAGTGGACATATTCGTTATACGAGTTGGTTCAGAGAAAATATTAAACAAATTAAAGGATTTAAATAATTTTAGAAGACGAAGGCTTAGTGATGTAGTATATCTATATTAAAGTAGTATATCTATATTAAAGTCTGTAGTATATCTATATTAAAGTCTCCGCATACTATAAAAGATTTACTATTTGAACTCAAATTATTAAGAACATCCTCCATTTTCTCTTCAAATACTTCAAAACTACCTGAGGGGGGTCGATACACGCATACTATAATATGTCTATTAAATTCAACGCAGGACAGTTCAATAGAGCGTTCGTCAGAGAGAGCTACTATATCTGGTCGCGATTTACAACGTATATCATTTCTTNTTACATCTTTCGTTTAAGTATTTTTGGGTAGGAGAATAGTAGGTAGTCTGTTGTTTATAATTTCTTTTGTTTAAGTTTTCTGTTGTTTGTGTTATTTATTTGTGTTTATTTTAAAACAATTGGAAAATCATTATTGGAACTACGAAAATGCGGGTTGCAGTAGGGTAATTAATTTTCAAATTATCTTAAGTGCTTTGCAAACACATACATTATATGAATAATTCAATAGTTAAAGCGGGCGAAGCCACGAGTGGGTCGCTAGTTATATAATAAAACAAGTCAATAATATAAAATAAACTTACATAGAATATATTTAATGTTTATATACTTACACATATATACATACAGACATAAACGAGTTCAAAAATATATACATAATATTAAAAAAGATAAGGACTATTCTAAATTAAATAAGTACTCTTTTAGACGATTTTTAAAACTGTATAGAGATTTGGAATATCGAACTTCTGTAGGAAGTTCATTCCAAAGAATCGCAGATTTCATAGTAAAAGACTTGGAATAAAATGGTATGGGAGGTTGGTAATTTAAGGAGATTATCACAACGGGATCTTAGGTGGAGGTGAAGAAGGGAATCGGCACCTAGGAAACAGAATCGATCTTTTAAATATGAGGGAAAGAGAGAGTTGTACAGGATAGAATAGAGGATAGTCAGCATGCGGAAATTTCGGCGATGTCGGATTGGAAGCCATCTAAGCTGTCGATGATGATCAGAAACATGATCAAATTTACGTAAACCGAAGATAAATCTAATATATATTAGTAGATTATATATCTTATTATATAGTATAGATTTTATAACCGCTCTAGTTTATTTAATTGTTCCTCAGATAAGTCTGGATAAGTCTGGTCTGGATAAGATAGCACGAGTCAGCAAAGTCTAAAATCGGTAACAGTAGTGAATGAGCTAGAGCAGTATTGGTAGGAAATATTTCCATCGTTTGAGCGATCCGATCGTGGCAAATAATTTACGACTAACCTTAGCTATCTGTACTGACCAAGATAGGGTTTTGTCTGTTTAATTGTCTGTAATAATACCAAGGTTCTTAATAGATGGACTCAGGCTCAAATCGTCGCCGCCAAACTGGATAGTAGGGAGGCTATTCTGATCAAGTTTTTTTAGTTGCTTAGAGCCACTAATAATACTAACCTGAGACTTGGCAGGATTGACATTTGGATTTACCAAAAGATTTGCTCCATCTACTAACATTCAGCAAATCTTCGTTAAGCTTTTGACTAGCCTCACCAACATCGTCAAACGGTGGGGCTAAGTAAATTTGAAGGTCGTCGGCATATAGATGAAAGGAAGAGGATATGTTTTGGAAAACTGAACTAATAAAAATGGTGAAAAGGTGAGGAGAGAATATGTACGTTTCTTTCTGATCTACGAGGGGCGTTCAATATATTTTTGATATCAGCACTGAAAAACACAAATTTTACTCATTTGACTTATAATTATAACTTAAATCTTACATAAGACGTTTTATATTTCATTTCTACTGTATCGTGCAGCCAAGTTAATAAAAATACTCGAACCGAATATATTCGGCGCCATAGCCGAATAATTCGGCCGAATACGAATATTGAAAAACATGCCGAATACACCGAATACCGAATACCAAACGCATATTCAGCGCATCTCTAGTATTTATCATAAATAAACGCGATTTATCCGGTTAAAATAGTTTCATTTAAAATGTGTAATAATCGTGAAAATCAAAGAACTTATTATATTAATTTTAAATTTATTATTATCTAAATATTTAAACTGTACAAACAATATGGTCTTACGTTTACATGCATATAGCATACCTGACATGTAAGTGAACAATATAAATAAAAAAACAAATCTTTTATTTTTAAAAGATGCTTACTTAATATACATTACAATAAAGTTATAAATAACAGGAAAAAATAGCACTTCCTACATAAAGATATTCTTTAGTTCGTGGTCACAGGTACATGCCGTTGACGAGGTAGTCGGCGTCCAGCGCGAGGCGCGGGTGCGCGCGGCGGCGGCGGCGGGCGGCGCGCGCCCGGCACGCCAGCAGCGCGCCAAGCGCCGCCGTTAGCGCGGAGCCTGGGGACAGATAGACAGAGGTGCAGTGCAGTGCAGAGGTGCTGATAAGAGATGTTAGTTTGATAAGGGCGTATTATTTCTTTTATCATATTGCTGACTTTTCCTATCACTACTGACACGTGGACGGTATCTTTTGTTATTTTTTGATCTTTAACTAGGTTTAGAGTAGAGTTGTGTACCGAGGACGAGCAGCATGACGGCGGCGGGCGGACGTTCGCTGAACCCGTCACGCTCGTCGGGCGGCCAGCGCTCGCGCGCCTCCTGCGCCTCCTGCGCCACCACCGCCATCACCGCTTGCGCGTGCGCCGCGCCGCTTGCGGTTGCTGTGCTCGCAGTTCTGGCTGATGGTATATTCTAGAAATATTTCCAGCATATACTATCAAAAAATTATTTCTTTAAATTTAAAATTTCATTAAGCAACTAATATTCAGGAATATTACCCACAGAAATATTATATAGAAGTTATTTACATACAATGCTACAATTAATATTTTATTAAAATTTGCATAGCAGGATGAAACTTACAATATCTTTTAAAACCTTCTTTTTCGTAGTATTTTCTGTTATTAAAGGTATTTTGTCTTCTCTCTGGTCGATAGTGTTATCCACCAGAGGCGCATGAGGCGCAAGGGGCGCGTGCGGCGGCTCCGTAGGGAACTCCAGCATCTTGTTCTTTGTCATCAACTCAAACCCCTTCTTGGGACTATCTCTCAATGTCTGCTGTTGAGAGTATACCATGGGCAGCTCTGGCATCGTTTTAGGGGGAAGATACACGGGCATTTCCTGAAAAAGGCTCATATATTTTATCTATCTATTTTAGTGGTCAAAAGTGGGTTTCGTTGTAATGCTACTCCTCCTAGACCGTTAAACCTACAGCTCTAAAATGACGTAGAAACGGGCAGAAACGTTGTGGACGAACGGTGATCCCAGCGAAGTATCCCCAATACCACTCGCCGTGCACAGTATGTGACAGATCCTAGTATTAAAAAGGAGTGATATGGCATGTCATTGGCATGGTAATGGCGGAGCACTAGTAACTTTATCTCGTAGCTTACCGGTTCCGGTCGCGACTGAGGCACCGGCCAGGAGCGTTGAGACTCGACGTCAGGCCAGTCCAGTCTCCCATACACATTCCAACCTTCCATGCTATCTGAAGCTTAGGATATTAATACTTTAAAGAATGTGTTAAGTTGTGGTGCACATTATAATCGTCATTCATCATTATAATTCAGTGCTCTAAGGAAAATTAAAAAGAAAAGTTTTGCAACAATAAAAAACAAATATAAAAATATCTGTTTAATAAAAGAGAGAATGTTATCCACCTGGCTGTGGCGGCGGGGGTTGCCAGGCGCGATGCGGCCACGGCGCTTTGGGCGCGGGCGCCTCGAAGGCGCTCTCCTGCAGCAGCCCGCCCTTGTGACTGAAGATGTGCGACGCGCTGAGGCCGTCACCATTGACTGTAAATGATGTACATATTTTTGTTTTTTTAAATATTAAGTTATTATTTACTTTCTACCGTACTTGTTGTTTCAGCCTACCTGTATTGTACCTGTGTTGCGGCTGCGCCTGGGTAAGGCGATGGGGCCAAATATCAGCGCCTTCCACTAAAACGTCGTTACTCACGGCTACTACAGGTGCACTAGACTCTTCGTTACTGTCTAGAACTGGCGCCTGCTAAATTAAACGTAAAAACTAAGAACATTAAAAACCAGCTCTATGTATATATTTCTAAGCAATCCTGCTGAGGGAATTGCGAAAAGTATGGCCAGAGATAAGAGCGTTAGCCACCCTTTGCTCGATTTCAAGACATTTGACAGTTTAGAGATGTGGTGACGAACCAGCGGAAACGAACATCGTGATTTGCCTCACTAGAGAGGGAAAATGAACATTTTGATGAATCTCCAAAAGGGGATTGAACCCATGGATACCGCGCTTACATCATCGTCAGTTACCTGTGGTAAAGGCGGCGAAGAAGCAGGCTTTGTCACAGGGGGTGTATGGGGCGCCGGGGGCGCGGGGCAGCCCAACTCGGGCGCCTCGTCGCTGCCGTCGGCGCATTGCGGTACTCCGTCGCAGGCGTTGTACACGGCGATGCACTCCGCGCCGCGCTTGCACTCGAACTGGTAGCGGCTGCAGCGCCCTGCTTCATAGGGCCTTACATGCTAATTATGTACATTGGCACACATCATGTAGTATGCATCTCCTACTCCAGAGCACAATTCTATATGTGGGTACAGTATTAACAAATAGATACACAATTAAATTGAAATAACGTGAACTCCAACTTGTAAATGTGAACAATTATTTTTAAATTCAAATTCAAAATATTCTTTATTCAAATAGGCAATTATTATAAGCACTTTTGAATCGTCGAATGAACATATGAACAAAAAGCTACCACCGGTTCGGAAGGCAGTTCTGCTGAGAAGAGCCGGCAAGAAACTCAACAGTTGCTCTTTTCAAAATCAATGGTACAATCTATAAACATTAGCTGGCAGCTATCCTGCATTACATTCAATAGACATTAATTCCATACATGCTTATCCTCTAAATATTCTTGAACAGTGTAATACGCTTTACTTGTTAGAATTTTTTTTACAGATATTTTAAATTTTGGTAGTGGCAAACTAAGAATACACTGCGGAATTTTATTATATACACGTATACTCAGACCCATAAAGGATTTACTAACTTTTTGGAGGCGAAAACTTGGTATAACAAGCTTATCTTTATTTCTCGTTCCTATCGTATGACTGTCACTATTTTTGCTGTGACAATGTATATTTTGTCGGACAAAGAGAATGTTATAATATATAAATTTATTAATTTAAACTTAAAATAAGTGTTTTTCTGTAACGATTTATTAGTATAATGATTGTAATTCACTTAGTTGTCCGTCAGTCCGTCTGTCTGTGCGTCTGTCTGTCCGTCTGTCTGTCAAGAGCCTTTATATCGGGAACGTTTGTACGTAACCACGGAGGGAGAGTCCGACTCGCGCTTGTTCCGTTTTTTTATGTTCACTCGCTTTTCACATTTGACTTCGCGTAGATATGTGTTCGTCATTTACAGTTACAGCTCTACCTACTAGTACCTACTTATGTAAGATGACGAAACTCACGGGCACGCTCTGTATCTTTATATTTTTTATGTTGTTTAAGATATATAATATATAATTGAGTATTTAAATGATCGCATCACTGGTCGCGCTCCACTTGCTCCTCACGTGCACCAGGAGAGCCTGCGCTTCGTCTTACCACTAAATGAAAATATAATTTAATTATTAAATGAAACTATAGTTTAATTATTAGCTTTATATATTTCAAGATGTTTTTTAATGAACCAGACTTACTCGGCACCGGAGGGGGCGGCAATGCGGGCTCGTGTGGCGACCGCACGGGCGCCGGCGGCGGCGGCGGGGGCTCCGTCGTATGTACGACTTGTGTAGTGCTCACTGTGGTGGTACTCGGACTTCTAGAATGATGACAATTATTTGGATATTATAAGTATATCTAAACTGCATTTTAATTCAGAGCCGTGGTATATTTATATGATAATCTTGTAGGAATCTCTAGCAATGTAGCTGAAATATTTCCATTTTCATCACAATAATCCGCCTTCGTCTCTGGGCTCACTAATCTCCACACCTGTCGTTTGTCATGTCGTTTTTGTAATGTATTATAGGGTGAACAGTATATTAGGGTGAACAGTAAAACTTTACCTAGAATTGAGTTGCTCTGAAAAGAGATTTATTACGTAAATAAATGTTCACACTTTTACAAATATTCTTTAACCTTAATCTATCACAAACTCACCTGAAAAGAGAAACAACATTTAAAGCTATTGTCTCCCCAGTTCGTATTAACTAAATATAAAAATACGTTTTGTTGTTGTGGATCTTTAATTATGGCGATCCGAGCGTGCCAATACAGCACTAATCACTTCGCCAATGTCACGTTGAATGGAAAAAAATGTATATTTTTCTCCCTAGTTTTTAAGAGACGTCAATGTCATAGCTGAATGAAGTGTCACTCTTTTCTTTTACATATATATATACATATTTTTACAAATTCCATATAAGTAAAAAATTAAAAATTTAAAAAATATGCCAATATTTGTTGCTGTATTTATTAATTAAGTAATAATAGCAAATTTATAGGAAAAATAAATTATAAATATTATGATTCTTTTGCAAAAATTCTATAAACGTAGATTATATATTGTCATGTGTTTTTACTTTTTACTACCATCGCGTTTTATTGAGTTGAAAATGACAACGCTTCTAAAAAAATGTTATTACAAACAATGAGATTATTTGGTGTAGGCACCACACCTAAGGCTCGCTAGCTCCCGTTCGTGGTGCGCGAGGCGCTCCTGGTCCTGCAGCTCGGCCAGGCGGCGGCTCAGCGCCAGCACGCCGCTGCTGAAGTTGCCGTGCGCCGTGAACTTGCAGCGGAAGTCCTCCGGCGGCCCGCAGTTGAACAGGTAGCAGCTGCCGGGGCTCTGCACGTAGGGGACAGACAGCTGCTTACTTAGTGATGGCCAAGTGCAAGGACCGGCTCATTACTTGTTAGTGGTTATGTGTAACATTGACACGTATAATAATAAATATATATTGAATATAGATTAAATATATCGAACTTTAACGATTTAATATAAATAATAACAAATATACCTTTTCCTCAAAAACGAAGACGTCGCAGGAGTCCGTCTCGCAGCACAGGCGCAGACACTCACGCCGCGCGCCCACGTCCAGCTCGGACAGGTAGCGCGCGCCCATCTCGCGCGACTCCTCCGTGCGGATGATCTTGTCGCGCTGCACATCGAAGCGCGCTGCGCATGCCGCCGGGTCCAGCTCGTGCGAGCCCGCCAGCGCCAGCACCGCCACCACTGCCGCTACCACCGTCCACCACCACCAGCACGCTTCATTGGCCGACATGTCGGCGATGCGACTGGTTTATTTAATTTGAAGAGTGTACGGTCTGTGACGGCGCGGTCGATGCGGCCGCGCTTGCGCCGCGCTGGGCAGACAGCAGGCGCGCTCGCGGAGGAAGGGAGAGAGGTCGTCTCCCCGTTTGTAATTTATACGGGTACAGACTGCAGAACGATGTGGCTCTGATAAATTAGCTGAAAGCAGCTCGTTTCGATTACGTTGTAATTTCAAACAAATATGTACTATTACTATGCTATATATAATAATTTAACAAAACGATAGAAAATGTACAAAGGTCATGTACGATCCATTTGTGTGTTTAAATCATTCTGTGGGTATTACGTTGCGAGTAATAAGCATATGATTATTAATTTGCAATGCTACAGAAATGGGCCTTCAAATAAACAAAAACATTGTAACAAAGCGCCACTAAACAAGTAAACAATTCCAACAGCGCGGCGCTCCCGGCACTCGCGGCACTCGCGGCGCTCCCGGCACCCGCGGCGCTCCCGGCACTCGCGGCGCTCCCGGCACTCCCGGCAGTGAGGCCGCGAGTGGCCGTAGAGCGCATTGTCCGCCTCCGCCTCCTCATGTCGCTATTCTTCAAGTTCCGGAGCGGCGTGAGTAACATCACCCCATATCTTTGCCTCTTCACATTGTTTAATAGAACCCACGTTTGAGTGCATTCCATATATAGAATTTAGCAAGGAGCCTGCGAGAACGGCCAGTGTGCGACAACCTACGTAGACGCCCAGGTCTCCCCTTGTTTATTAGAGATAACAACTATTAAATATATATTAGTATATCAGTGGAACTCAATTTCTAACTATTTAAAGTTTTATTTAAAGTTTTAGGATTTAAAATGATACTTTTTATTTAATAGTGTTTTGTAAATATCACTAATTTATCAAACTAAGTCATACATATAAAAGTTAGACAATCTGGTGATAGATTTTGAGAAATATCTGCACTCAGTGTGGGTGGTGCGTATTTCGGTTGAATAAAATCTATTTACTCTACTAAATAAAATTAAAATTGATTGTGTCGCGGGACGTAATGTCAGGGACACTAGTATGTATATGTGCCGCGGGGCGCGTGGCAGAGGCTGAGAGGTCACCGCGGAGAGCCTCGCCCGCCTCCCCCGCCAGACCGAGCCGTGGACAGGACTTGATCGTTTTCACGCCCGGTAACAGTACAAATTGTATGTTTCTGTAATCGCCTCGTGGATTGTTATAGGGTTCACTTGTTCTAACGTCTTAGAACTCCCCTGCCACGCCTATTGGGGCATCAGTCATCACTATATGAAATGTTACAAGGGTGTGATTGTAACGCGACGGTTGTGGGGTTGATCCCTGAGCATCTGGAACATCCGATGAAAGCACAATGACGAGCGGACGCTGGAGTCCTATTAATATAGTGATAGTTCACTTTCACTGATCGGGCATGGAACCTTGAAAATTAAAGTTTTACTCAATTTAATAAAACAAATATTTTACAGCTATTTATTCGAACAAAATGCTTCATATTGATATAGCTTTTTTATTTACGAGCCGATTGGCATTAAAAATTGTTAAGGGAAGTTTTTCAAAATACAATAGTGAAAACAGCATTTAAATCGGTTCAGTAGATTAGGGTGAACAAACGCACAGACGAATAGACGAACAGACAATCAGTCAAAAATCTTATATTTTTTTATATCTATTTATTACAATGGCATCACCAATAACAATATTGATCTCATATATCCACCATGAACAGACGGACATCGCTCAGTAACGCGTCTATTATAAGTATAGATACATGTGGATTATATTTGAATAAAAAAGTAAAAAAAAAATTAAGTTAAATGGTTTTATATTGCAGATAAATGTACTAAGCGCTAAAAAATAACTTCATATCAATAACGATACAGTCAACACAGTCATGGGCACATGGGCACCAATATGAACACATTGTTATATTTTCAAAATAAAGTAACTAGTAACTTACTTCTGGAAATATCTATGGTCACATAAATTCTTAAAAATGCAATATACATTTATGTAAACACCTATGACAAAAGATGTCATTTTTTATATACACAAATTTTAAACATATGCTTTGATTAACTAAAATAAAATCGTGGGGCACGTCACCTTTAAATGAATTTTGGATGACCTTGAGATTAACTGTATCATATTCATTCGACGTAATATAATACATTTATTATTTATTATTATTTAATCTTTTATACAGATAATGCTATTAAACAAAGACAATTTTCCGTTTTTCATTTTAACAACATCCATGTCCCTGAAACCGAGATGATATATTAATTTTGGAAATATTGACTGCGATGAAAAATTGTAAAGATCAATCTTTCAGTAAAATTCTAGCTATTGAGCTAGCTAGCGGTTAATAAAGTTAATTTGTCTCGTAATTAGTTCCCATAATAATAATTAGGAATCGAATATTGATTACGTTTAACAAGGGAAGACCTTGTAGGACGGTCAATTACCTCCAAGTTCGTTTGAGCGCCTCGCGGCCGCGGCCGGGAGCACTGCCGCGACGCGCGCAGCCCCGCCCGCGCCCGCGCCCGCGCCAGTCGCTGTCCACGCCTCATCGTGAGTGCACGCGCGTAGTGTCGACTAGTGTGCGAGTGAATTCTGAACAGTCGCGGGGGCGCTGACCTGCCCCGACCGGCACCTACGACCACTTTAATGTGTATAAAATATCCGCCACAAGGAGCCCTAAAAGCCAGTAGCGTTGTAAGTCTAAAATACTGGATTTCTTATAGATTACTGGATTACATTCCTTTTTATTTAGGAAAATCCACATCGTGCGGGAAGGTTATATCTTATCTTATTAACGGTAATTCGACACGAACGGTCTAATTGCAGCGCGGGCGATGCCGCTCCGGGGACCCGTGGTTCATGACGAGTCTTCACTAAATGAAATAAAGAGTGCGAGGGAGAGGGAGGGAGGCCACACGATGTTCTAATATAATGACAAATAAATATAATTAATGCGTAAATAAATGGAGACATTGTGAAATGGTAGAGTTATTTAAGCAAAGCTTACGCAAAATGTTCCTTTGAGAAGATCCAAAATTCAATACATAAGAATATCATTAGTAAAATGTTATGGATTTTCGGAAATCGGGCAATATACTCCGCGGCCACAGATCCCGGCGATGACGGCGGTTCCCTGCCCGTATCTATCTTCTTTGTAGGTCAACAACTGTAATAATTATTTAAGTGCTATATAGATTGTGGCTCTTGTTTTAGTATCTGGATGTCACGTGGTGTGCTGGTGCAGGCGCGTGCGCACGCATGACGCTTGTGTTGCACAACAATAGCTCACATTCGTTACGTTAAGCCACTGGAGCATGGCGACTCCGTGCCTTCCTTGTAAACACAGATGCCCTGATAATGCAATGCACGGTGGGCGTCACAAGCAACCTACAAATATATACATTACTAGTAATAAATACACACAAAAACTATAAAATTAGTTTTGGTTATGAGTTTCCGAAAGAGAAATATTTTCAGAGAGGCGTCTAGTCAAATAAGAAGTATGCCCGATGCCGTCAGACGAGAGGGCGGAAGGTTGGGAGGGCGACTCTACTTATGACATTTGCTCTTAGACAAAGAGCAGAGAGTTACAATTGCATTTACATTTCAGTGTGATGTATACTGAGCGTCAGTTTTCGGATCTTCCCTATATTATGTACTTATCTAATGTTACTAGGTACTTTGTCTGGTTCATACGATGTGCAACGGCGCGGGCGGGCCCTCACGGCGCAGCCAGCAGATGCTCGAGCCGAGCTCTCTCTCGAGTACCACTCGTACTGTTTCCGCCTTACTTCATTCCTGGCTAATGCGCCTCGCTTCGCTGTGTTCTCATCATTTACACTTATTAATTACGAAATATTTTATTTAGGTACACTCTGAGCTACGGAAATGTATATTTTATTAATATTAATGTACGATTAAAACTTGCTTCGAGAGCGCTGACTCTAACTGTTATTTTTAACCGATTTATTTTTTCAAAAAGGAGGAGGAATCCTTAACTGTATGTTTTAGGGTTCCGTACCTCAAAAGGTAAAAACGGAATCCAATTTGTTCATATGTGACTTGACGTGAAGTGACACTTACAATAAAAAGTCCGAACCGTGAAAATTTATAGGTACTTCATAGAAAAAAAAAGTATTACAAACTTATATTAGTAGCTCGTTTCATACAAAAAGAGTATATTATGTACGCAAAATACAATAGGTCTCTTCTAAATTTTACTTCTTTTAAATATTACAGGGACTTACGAAAGCTAATTCTATAGCATGAAGTAATTCAGGTAAGCTGATTTGTCTTTGTATTCCTTGTATAGATATTATGAAAAGATTAACAATTGACTGAAGCACGTTAAAGTTTCAAAAAGGAGGAACTCCACGCTTTTTGCAAAATTTTACCAAAAGAAATCACCTTTCCTTTTCCTTTCAATTACAATGAAGTATTATTTTCTACAATTTAATGACGGGGTGCCTAGCATCGCGCGCTCTGGTGTGGGCACTGTGTGTGTACTTGTAGCAAACATTTGAATAATTAAGAACCTCTTTACTATTTGTTAGATAACGTATACGATAGTGTAGATCCGGCGGCGGTTGCGGAGGGCAGGACGCACGCTCGGCTGAGTGCGATAGTCATCTCTCAATCCTACAATCTCACGTTCGCTGACGCGCCTCAAGGGGGGGCAGGCCCACTCGCCGTCGCCGGAGAGGGGTAACGGATGTTAGGTCCTCGTCCCTCTTTATTCTCGGCGCTCAACGAACGCGTTGTTTCTTCACCTCTTTAACGACTACTTGCGTCAAACCACAATTCTACAAATAAATTTACTAGCACAATGCTTAAGGTTACAAGCATTTAATAGTTTTTTATGTAATTTCGTATACTATGTATGAAATCTCTGGCTGAGGGTCTATGTTCTCCAACAGAGCCGCAGCGGCGGCAGCAGCAGCGGCGGCATGGAGTGCGGCCTGGCGGCGGCGGCGCGCGCCCCGCACCCCGCGCACCCCGCACTGTCGCCCACCGAGCGGTCACCCGCGAAAGCAGGGTTACACGTCAACTTTAGCGATAAGGGCGAGGTAAGTAAAATAAATCCTAGACTCCCACCACTCTTAAGGTTCCTCAAAAGAAAAAAAACGGACAAGCGTGAGTCGGGCTCGCCTACCGAGGGTAAGGGGGTTCCCTAAATATGGACTAGTCTAGCATCCGTCTGGGTAATATTGTCAGCTACTCATTATATACAGGCACCTTTTTCTAGAGACTGGCAGGCTTTGCTGAAGCTCTCAACAACCATGATAAAGTAGACGTTGTTGACAAACTAGCTGTATACGGCTTTGCGGGAAACTGTAACAATTGGATTCGCTCTTATCTGACCGAGTCGTTAAGGGGTATGAATCGACGCTTTATAATATAACCTCGGGAGCCCCACAAGGCTCCCCTTACACATTCTTTCAATTCTTTTTAATGTTTGCCTAAAGGCTATATTTCATCAACGCCTTATTTATTCGCCGATAACTTGAAAATTGCCCGAACTATAAAATCTGAAGCTGATTCTTCTTATGTAATTGGTGTCGTGTTAATAGGATGCGACTAAATGTAGATAAATGCTTCTTTACAAAATTTACACGCAAACGTAGCACACTTATCGACGGCAAGGCACTTCAAGAAGTAGACAACATCAGGGACCTGGGAATAATATTGCCTCATATAGATAAATAGCAAAATATTTAAAAAGTCGCACACACGTATTACTTTGTGCAACGCCTTAGTTCGCAGCCTATTAGAATATTGACTGCCCCCAGCTACTCTAACTTTTAAAATTTAAGATACCATATAGGATCCCCAGGCACCCTTTTCTTATATTCAACCACCCTTCCGTTGCAGTGCACTCACCTATGCCTTGCATGTAGCACATTTCACACATGGCTCACTAATGAGAATAAAGATATTTTCTCTATGAAACTCTGCCAGTTTAATGCACTATTGACACAATTGCGAACGTACCGACCATGGCGTCAGTGACAGTGGCAAACATTTTTTGATTGTTTACAAATTTGATGAATATTTTTTGGTAAATAATCTAGGAATATTATAATGTTGTTATTTATTTAGTCATAATGACGCACTCACTTCAAACATCACAGTGTTAGGAAGAATTAGTAATGTAATTTGAAGCAGTAGAAGCAGTAGGTGCCTAGGTGCCTAGTTAGTTTTGTGTTAGTTTTGTAATAAGGGACATATAGGTATAGGACTACTTTAGAATGGTCCACATTATAAGGACGTGGATAACGGCGCACAATGCTGTAAAACTTACGTCGCGTGGAAAATTTATCTTTTAAGGAGGCCCGTCGTCGGACCTGAGATGGGCGATGCCGACTCGCAATTGACCGGTTTTTGTTTGAGTAATCGTAATATACAAGTTCATATGTTATTCAAGAAAATTGTAACATGTTTCAGGTGAAGGAGAGAAGAGAAAAATTCTTAACAGCTAAATACGGGAGCCACCAGATGGCACTGATCAGAAAACGCCTCGCCGTTGAGATGTGGCTCTACGACGAGCTCCAGAAGCTATACGAAACTCCGGTAGGTTGTTTCGTTTTAACATGGTATAAACCAAATATATGGAGTGCCAAAAAACTCCATTATTCACTTTTCGTACATTTTAGAGGCTTTCCGTTTTTAAAAGCTTGTTTTATTTATTTATTTCAGTATAACAGAGGGTTGGTCCGTACTCTTTTTTACTTTATTATTATATTTAATTTTTTTATCACATAATACTTACATTATTGTTTTTACACATACAATTAATACCTATTGTATGAAAATATTATTTTTAACTTTACATTGTTTTATAAAATTTTACTTAGATCTAACGTGTTATTCTTTGTGAAATAACTGTAATGATTGCATATTACAAAAATCGAATCGAATAATCCAATATCGAAATCGAATCCAAAATAATTAATCGAATATCGAATCGAAAATAATTAATCGAATATCGAATCGAAAATATGTCATTGAGAACCCCCTTGTCATTTATCCTTGTTTTGAAAGTCGATTAAAAATACAGATTTATTGCAAACTAATACAAATTTATTATAAGTATAGACAGATTGATATACATTTGGAGGCAAACTCGTGCCTTGAGTTCATTCAAATGACTATAGCTTTTTTTTAACTTTCAAAGATTAGCGTGACCATACATACAGACAGACAATTAATTAAAAAAAATATATTTTTGCTTTCTATTATTGTTTTTGAGTGCCCCTCTATCCATTTCAGTCAAAAATACTAAATGTACAGACAAAATATTTTGACTGTTTTATTATATATAGAGACATGTGGTAACGTCATATTGTGTAAATATAGGCATGTTCAGTACAGATTCATTAATATTATATTGATCGTTTACCTTATAGTTATGAGAAATATATATTTTTTCTTCACTTTTGTTAGTTATTTACATTTTATAAACATTCTATTCGGGATTAAACATTTCATTTCCTGGAGTGGGAATCGAACCTACAAACTTCAGACACAGACCCAGTTTACAGTCTCAGGCTTGTGCCGCTGGGCCACGGCTGTGTCGTATAAGCAATTGGTGAAACAGTATTCAGCTTGGAACCCTATTGAAGGTTACATGATTATTAAAAAACAATTTGTATTCTGAGCGCGATATAAATATGAAACTGTCAAACAAAGGATTATATTTAACAATCTTACAAATTACAATATATACTTAATTACACATTTATTTAGGTAAATCTATATATATAAAAGGACTTGTCCTCACTGACTGAGGTAAGACGCACGCACAGCCGTAACCGCTGATGGTAGAAACATGAAATTTGGACAGATGTTTACTTTCATAATCTGGACATCCACTAAGAAGGGATTTTGAAAAATTTTAACCCTAAAGGGGTAAAATAGGGGTTCAAAGTTTGTATGGAAAAAAATTTAAATCGGCACCGATTTTTATAAAATTTGAAATTTAGATTTTTAAAAGTATTTAATTGAACACGTGTTTCATCGTTTTCTAGAATTCTCCCTCTAAGGGTGCAAATAAAGGGTTGAAAGTTTGTATGGAAAAATTCTTAAATCGCCACCGATTTTTATAAAATTTAATATTTAGACTCTTAAAAATATTTAATTGAACATGTGTTTCATGGTTTTCTAGAATTCACCCCCTAAGGGTACAAATAAGGGGTTGAAAGTTTGTATGGAAAAATCTTTAAATCGCAACCGATTTTTATAAAATTTGAAATTTAGACTCTTAAAAATATTTAATCGAACACATGTTTCATGGGTTATTAGAATTCACCCCTAAATACGCAAGCGAAGCTGCGCGCGTCCGCTAGTATTATATAATTTACATATCTACATTAGAATAATTATAATTACATACTAAACTATTATAATAATTGACCGGGACGTGAGGAGTTTTGCACTACGATAAAGGCATGATCACTATGGTGGAAGAGATGACCGCTGCGTTCCTAGCTTTCAAAGCCATCTTCCTATATCCTATCCTATCCTATCCTATATCTTATAAAACAAAGTCGCTTTTCGTGTCTGTCTGTTGTTTCTAACTCTTCTTCTTCTAAACCACTCAACGGATTTTGATGCGGTTTTCACCATTAAGTCGAGTATTTTGCATAGAAGGTTTATATATAGTTTATTATTTGTACATTCTTATGTAAATTAACATAAATACGATAAATGTGTATAAAGTCCTACCCGTTGAGACACTTTCGTGCATGCGCTGATTTAATGGTAAGTACTACATGAAAAAAATGTACTGGAGTATTGTTCCTCTTAATAAGGTCTACAAAAAAGTCCGCATAGGCATATTCATATCTTTTAAGAATAACGGGTAGTGATCATTTTTCTGTCTAAAAATAATAATTTAAATATATATTTTATTGTGAGGGATATTTTTCCATAATGGTATAATTCCTTATCCTTTAAAATACTTTATTAATTTTCTACGTTAAACGAAGATAAAATTTGCTTTTTACACTATTTCGAAATTGTGAATAGTTCTAGAGAAAAACGCATTTAGTTGTTAAAACATTACGCCGTTCACACATCAGCTGTATCGAGTCAAGTTTCACTTATCCCTTACTCTCAGCATATAAATAAGTATATTAGTTACGTTGGCCATTTAATGCATATCAAAACATTCTTTTATTGTTTTTCATTTTAATAAGTACTTTAGAAGTTGTTACAATAACAAAAAATCCTTGCTGCGAAACGGCTCGCCACTCGCCATGTGTCCCTCCGCGCCCCGACGTTTTCCTTATAGCGCGTCCGCCGTCCGCCTGCCTCTATAGCAAAGAAGATGTAGATGCGTTTGCACGTATTGGATAATTGGAGTTGAATGTATTATTTCAGTGCGATATATTTGGTTTCATATTTTTTGTAGTAGTTATAATTAGGTAGGCTTTCGTTTATAATTTCTTCCGTTTAAAAATAGTCATTTAAATATATTTTAATAAGTACTTGAAAAGATGAGTAGCACAGATTTAAAATTACGTTACTAAAAAATCCTTGCTGTGTGTGCGGTTTCCCATCACGCCCCCCTCTGCCCCCCGACATTTTAAAAGTGGATCCGCCGCACCCGCCTAGCTTCTTTCCCCCAGGCATGGAAGTAGGGCCTGCCCATTATGCTGCTGAGGGATACCGATCTATAATCCTCCTCAGGGCGCCAAGCTGTTCGAGAAGTTATTCCTGTCACTTCTCCAGTCGCACATCTACCCACGAAGAGAGCAGTTTGGTATACCACTCTGGATAAACGACGCCGCAACAGTGATCAACCGAGAAATAGTATGAGTGTGTAATAGCAGTCTTCCCTGACGTAGCGCGTATTCGAACGCGTCTGGCACCCGGGCTTACTTCATAAAGTGCTCAGAGCCGGCACCCCCCAGCACGTCGCGCATGTCTTTGCCGGTCTGCTTTATAAGTGACAGGACACAGAACCTCACCATCCGGCGAGTGACGCTGGTGCTATACTACGTGAACACCACGCGCCACTCCTCGCAACCTAAAAATAGAAACCCTAGAGACATTGGTTGTCTTGCGTCCAACGTATGCCGTTGCGCCGATGTATCGGGTCACCTGCACCTAAGGAGGAGCACTCCGCATACCCGCCCGAGTTCAGACGTCTTCTTCTGAGGGACTTTCTATCCTCCTCCAAATCCGACTCATGAGCAGTCACCTTGGTCGTTTAATCTAGGTCTCCCTCAGGAAACCGAGGGTCTAATTCCAATTCCCTCCCGCTCTGCTTCTGCTCTAAAGCAGGTTTTCGCTTGAGACCACGGTCAGAGAACCAACGCCTTGATGTCGTTCGGAGCAACTATGGAGATGGCCGAGAGAATGCTTCTATTCTGCGCCTGGCAAAGTAAATTTAGAAGTGATTGCAGGTATTTTTTGGAGTTATCCAATAATTAGTATTTCCTCGCGACATAGTTGGTTGGTTTCGTTGAAGTATTTTTGGGTAAGAGAATAGTAAGTAGTCTGTTGTTTATCATTTCTTTCGTTTAAGTTTTCTGTTCAATAGTTAAAACCGGCGAAGCTGCGAGTGGGTCGCTAGTTAAGTTATATTCCACAATATGTTTATGTAGTCGTTGCCCCCGTCGCGTTCCGAATTAACATTCACGATGGCGTGCGAAATACTGTTATGCAGCTGCAGCCAGTAGGCTTGGCGTTTACCACTACTACCGTCGCGCTGTTCAGACCGTGAGGTGACCGTGCGTAGGCGACGAGGCTTCTGTAAGAACACAACAAGTTTTGGTTCATCAACTAAATCTTGTGGCGGTCTATGTAAAGCATTTTAAAGAGGTTCTATCGGTCTATATAGGATACCTATTATTTACATCCAATTTAAAGAATTTCCTCTGCTCCGGACATTCTACCTGCCGTAACTATCGCTCCAAAGTGGTTGCTTGTTATCGCGCTTTGCTTTACTAGACGAGGGAAATGCGAACATTTATTAGTTTAAATAGTTATTTCCCCTCTCGTCCCGTCCCGTCAGGAATAAGTGTTAATTGTGATGTCGGCAGAGCGACGCGGCCGCCGACTCGCAGGAGGTGGAGGTGGACGTGGACGAGCTGCTCGACATGGACAGCGACGAGATGCGGCGGCGACATCTCGCGGTGAGCTCCTGCTATTCCTATATTCATTAACGACTCTGAAGTGCTTATAATATTGTTTTTGAGTAAATGATATTTTAATTGTTTCCAGACATTATTAGCAGACGCTAAGAAACCACAAAAAGATGTACATGTAAGTTGCAATTTAATTTATATATTCGTTGTAACTTTGCGAGACAAATTTCATGAGCATTATTTATAAAACTGTTTTTATTTGTTTTCAGAAATTCATAAATGATTTGTTAGAAAAGGCGAAAACTCTTTAAGTTATTGTAAGTGGGAGCAAATCTCAGAAGGCTTGTGCGGGGAAGTCCCGCGTTGATATATATAATATAAGAGTAGATTACGCGTTCAAATGGACATCGCCAGGGAAGGCGGCCGAGCTGCTGCCTGCTGGAGACATATCATCGTACAACGTCACGCGTCACTTCCCGCTCCAAACCAAAAGTTACACTAAGTAGTTTTTATAAAGATATATGTATGAGCGATCCTGTCGCAGGCTTCGCGTCGGCCTGTATACTCGTATATATAGAGTGAAGTATCGCGTTCTGATCGCTGCAGTGCATTTGTGTTAGAAGCGGGGTATGTGCGCTGTATGAACGCAGTCTGCGTGTGTGCAGTAAGTAACGACACCTGGATTGTGTGACTCTTTCTTTAAGCCTGTGTTTACTTTAATGTACGCTCAAGATACAAGCAATTTTCTAAGTAGTTACTTAAATAATACTTGCAAGCTGTAATAAGTAACATGAGTCGAGCGCGAGCTCTTGAGAGCTGCGACTCAAGTAAGTAGTAGGGTAAGTTAACCTCATTCGATAGGTGAAGGTTGCTCGTAGGATTAGTGCAGTTTGCGACTTAGAGACTAGTCTGGATGTTGCTGTCAAGTGATGATAGACTTTTGTAATAAAGCGATTTATTAAGCATATCTTTTATTTATTATTATAATAATTACGTATATATTCACTTACTTTGTAGAAATGGCTGCGCTATTACAATACATTATTAAAAGCTTCCCCGGGTATTTAAATAATAGAAACAGCTCTTTACTACTATCTCTTTAATAATTTCCTGTTATACACCACTGTGTCGTGAAGTAGAAGTGTACTTGTCAAGGCACAGGCGAAGAACGAATGCGATCTGCCAAATCCATGCCTTTTATATTATTACAACTTTATTGTACCATAATTCTAATAAGGTTTAGCAATAAAATATCAGTAAAAAAACTTTACATTACAATAATAAAATCACAAACGCTAATATTATGGGCTTTAAATAAGATTTATAGAGCTTAGTATCTCTATTGTGTGAATATAAATTACTTATTCGGATTTAAATCAATTTCACATTTATTACGCTTCACGCTGTATCCCGCATCTAGCAGGGTAGGTAGAGGGAGCCTAGCGCTTTTAAAATCTTTGCTGATTGTTCAAAATAAAATAATAAAACTCTTTTTCCATTTTAAGCCATTAACATCTCTATTATATATTAAAACAGTAAAAATATTTTGTCTGTACATTTAGTATTGTTGACTGAAATGGATAGAGGGACAAAAAGACCACTCAGACGAGCAAAAAATTTATACTTACCAATTTGGTAAAAATTGGTAAGTATAATGGTATTATTTATTTTTATTTCTCTTAAAATATATTTAATATAAAATAAATAGTGCATTAATGTCATAACTAATATATGTATTTATTACAATACAATGCTACACTATATTTCACCTAACAAGATACTAAACAAAACAGAGTAAAATAAGAATAATGTAAATAAGTAAAACATTTAACAATAAAATACACTAAATGAAAAAAATAAATAAACAGAATCTGAAAATATCAGTTAAAACATTTAATGTGTCACCTACCTTAGTAGCATTACGTCGTACATTTGCTACCATTTCAACTGTTAAGAACATTTTCATACTTGTTTGCATTATAGGGATATCATTAGGTTATTGTAAATTTCACTTTTTTACTGTCTACGCCTATTCGATATATATTTTTTGTACTTAATGTTTTGTAATTTTCTCTGTAAGTGACTTATTTGTAGGTAAATCTTTTGAGAAAATAAATGTCTAACCGTATTTATGGAGGAGCACATATTTACAATAAATTACTGCAAGATATAAAAACATCTAAAAAATTGTATAATTTTAAAACTAAATTAAAGAAATCTATCTATATATATGAAATCGAAAAGTCATTCATTATGAAATCTCAGAAACTACATTAGCTTGGAATCTTTCTTTTTATCCTGGGGGAGTTATTTATAGAACGTCGTAGGTGCCTGCTAAGACGGGAATTTGCAATATTAAGTAATATCATCCCTAAGGGGATGAAATAGGGGTTGAATGTTTGTATGGAACAAAATTTAAATTGCAACCGATTTTTATAAGATTTGAAATTTAGACTCTTGAAAATATTTAATTGAACACGTATGTCATGGTTTATTAGGATTGACCCTCTAAACTGACACTATTTTCATAAATATATTTAATAAATGTTCTTATAGTTCTTTTACTATACTACTTTACTTTACTACTTTAAGCTAAACTACTATACTGACAATTATAATTTAACCATACATATCTTATAGTAAAAGAAAAAAAAATAATAACAATAACATAAATACACTTAACAAATCTTTTATATTATATCTATTCTATATTATATCTATTCTTGTACTGTATATTCTATAAAAAAATTACAAAAAAAATAAAAATTAATTAATACTCTGTCTCTGATTCTTTAAGATAGAAATCTTTCAGTTTTATCTTTAAAGTTTAGTAACGTTTTTATTTAATGTGAGGTTATTTATATTATTAAAGATTTTGGGTACCATGCACCTTGTTGTACTCTTTCCAAAATAATTTTTCGCAGTTGGCTCAATATTTTTTTTTTCCCGACCCTCCTAGTATTATATTTATTCTCAATAGTCTCCTTATATTTATTAGTATAAAAATTTTCGATGCTTATTAAGTAGTTCACTTTAATGTCTACTGGTAAAATTCCACAAATTGAAAATAGNTAATGTCTACTGGTAATATTCCACAAATTGAAAATAGTTTTTCATACTCTCCACGACATTTTTCTTTTATCTTTTTACCAACCAAAAACTTGATCAAACGTATTTGAAGTTGCTTTATATCCCTTAAGTATGTAATGAATGTCCGCCCATACACGCTAAGACCGTAACTAAGTATGGAGTCCGCGAGGGCATAGTATACAATGTGTAGCGTTTCTTTATTTAATACTTAAGTAGTAAAACTTCCCCAGTACACACCTTAGCCTATTGCAAATATCTATTACCTGAGATTTCCAATTAAATTTACTTCAGTGTATTAACGAATTCCAGTTTATTTCTTTAGTTATATTTAGTTATATTTCTTTTTATTACTATAATGCAGTCATAAGTATGCCCTACTAGTTCTAGCTCCTCCTTGGTAATTGTTTTTGATTATTTGTTATACGGCGAGTGTATATACATGCATTTAGTTTTTTCGAAGTTTATAATTATTCCATTATCATGTGCCCATTTAGTGACGTTTCCAAAATGTAAAATGTAATTTTTTACAACCGATATATCTTTTGAGGCATAGGTCAAACACATATCATCCGCATACATATACACCCGACACTTGTCTACTACATTAGATACGCTATTTACGTGCATCAGGTACCCCACTGGTCCATACACTGATCCGGTCGGGACCCCTAGATTCAAGTCCATTTCTTCTCCGGTTACACCAGCAACAACAGTCTATCTTTCTATTACTTAAATAATTCTTTAACCATTTGTTCGTAGGACCACGTATCCCGCATTCATTCATTGCCTTAAGCAAAACATTGTGGTCCAATGTGTCGAAGGCCTTTTTATAGTCAATACAAACCGTTATCACTTGCTCACCAGAGTCCAGACAGATGTTTATGTAGTCAGCAAAGGCCGTTAGTGCAGACACTCTCTAAGAAGTTACTAATTTGGCCTACAATATTTTTTTCTACAATTTGTCAATAATAGACAATATGGCTATTGGCCTGTAGTTAGAATAGTCCAGGTGATTTCCCGATTTATAAATGGGACGTATAATGGCTTTTTTCAGTTGGTCAGGGTAAACACCCGTGGTTACACTCAAATTAATAAATCTAGCAATAACACTACTTATCTGTTCACACACATATTTTATATCTTTTACCCTGATCGTATCCAAACCTTTTCGCACCATAACCGGTCTATACATTTTTTAACTTGGAGCGAGCTGACTGTTTTTAATCTAAAACTCACCAAACTCGGCTGCACATAAGTGTTCCTATCAAAAAATTTTACGTTACATACATGTTTAATTTTTTTAATTTCTTCCGTAAGTTTTTCCAAAATTTGTACATATTTGCCTAATCCTTTCAGTTTTGTCTAAATGTTTTATTATCACATCCTCGAGACTAGCTTTCTCTCTTCCGAGCCAACAGTTAATATTCGGCCATATTTTACTATAGTCCCCGTTGCATTTTTTTATTTCTTTTTGCCTAAATTTGTTTTTTGCCTCGATTATAAGTTTATTGACTTTGTTTCTAAATTTAGTATATTCTAACCGCTTACACATATTCTTTGGATCCGCTTCCATATTTTATAAAAGTAAGCCCTACGCTTTATCATAATATATATTTTTTTTTTATGGAAAAAGGACAAGGGAAACGAGCGTACGGGTCACCTGTCGGTGATCACCGCCGCCCACGACCCCGTGCAGCACCAGAGGTGCTACAGGTGCGTTGCCGGCCTTTGAGGTGGAGATAGACGCGCTTCTTGAAGGCACCCATATCGTACCGACCTGGAAACACTGACGCGGGTAGGCCATTCCACAGTTCGGTGGCGCGTGGAAGGAAATTTCTACGAAACCGCACAGTAGTGGAGTGCCACATATCCAGATGGTGTGGATGATATTTAAGTTTGTGACGTGCTGTGCGGTTAGAAAATTCGGCGGCAGGTAACAGGTCAAACAGTTCCTCAGAACACTCACCATGATAAATGCGATAGAGAACGCACAGCGAGGAGACGTCTCTACGCAGAGCCAAAGTGTCAAGCCTTTCACAGCTTACTGGGTCCTTAATGATTCGAACAGCTCTACGTTGTATGCGATCAAATGGGTCAAGCTGATACTGGGGTGCACCAGCCCAGAGATGAGAACAGTACTCCATGTGTGGCCGAACCTGGGCCCTATATAGGGCCAATCGGTGTTTTGGCGTGAAGTACCGTCTCGCTCTATTGATGACCCCCAGTTTCTTCGAGGCCAACTTGGCCTTGCTTTCCAGATGATCGCGATACTGGCAGTCATTCGAAACATTAAGGCCCAATATGCTGATACTGGGCGCGGCTGAAAGGGGAGTGTTCTGAAAGACTGGCGATACGATAAATGGGGTTTTTTTAGTGGTTAACGCGCAAACCTGTGTCTTTAGGGGGTTAAATTGGACCAGGTTCTTTTCACCCCATGAAGAGACATTCTCGAGGGATGCCTCAACAGAAGACACAAGTTTATTTCGGCTCTGTTCAGCGTTTTCCCGAGAAAGACTTGCGCGGCCGGAGTAAACAGCGTCCACCGTGCTGTCATCTGCATAGCAATGAATGCTAGAATCTTCCAGCATGTCATTGATATGCAGAAGAAACAGCGTGGGGGACAGCACGCAGCCTTGGGGAACGCCTGCGTTCACGGGCATATGATTGGAGCAAAAACCGTCGACGGCGACCTTGATGCTGCGCCCAGTGAGAAAGCTGGCGATCCACCTGCATAAGTTCTCGGGAAGCCCATAGGATGGAAGTTTAGCAAGGAGCGCCCCATGCCACACTCGATCAAAGGCCTTCGCCATGTCCAAACTAACTGCCAGGCCCTCTCCCTTGCTTTCGATAGCCGCAGCCCAACAGTGGGTTAGGTAAACCAGAAGATCACCGGATGAGCGACCATGGCGGAAGCCATATTGGCGGTCGTTAATCAATCGGTGATCCTCTAGATAAACCAAGAGCTGGCTATTGATGATGCTCTCCATGACTTTTGAGAGCAGGGAGGTGATGGCAATAGGCCTGTAGTTAGATGGATCGGAACCATCGCCCTTTTTAGGGATCGGGTGGATAAGAGCGCTCTTCCATGAATCTGGGACTACGCCGACTGAGTAAGAGTGCCGAAACAAACGCGTTAGCACCGGTGTCAGCTCAGGAGCACAAGAACGAAGCACTAAGGGGGAAATGCCATCTGGCCCGCTCGACTTGTGGATGTCCAAAGAGAAGACAAATACCTAAACAATTGCTAATCCACGGTTGTGTTTTTCGTTTATTACTTTTAGGAACAACAATGATAGTGCTTTCTTTGTAAATTTGTTTAAATACTACATTGATACATTCATAAAACTGTACCGGACAAGTATATCCTTAATTGCGTCTAATCATAATCATCGAGTTTTTGCTTAACTAACTTATCACTAATAACTTGACGCACACTAACGTCATTGTTTAAGCTGCCGTTCTCTTCGTCACACTCACTCGCACAGAAACTTAAAATCACTCCGATGGCGTGATGATCGGACAGATCCGCCTCGAGCACGTACGACAGCGTAGACTGGCTCCGTCTCGCTCGCACCCACGCGTGGTCCAGGCAAGGCAATTGCCGTCTTAAAAACCTTAAAAACTAAAGATGTATCATCTGCAAACAACACCATTTCACAGGTCTAATATCTTTCATAAGGTGAGGTAAGTCATTAATGTACAAAAGGAACAAAAACGGACCCAGAATAGAGCCTTGTGGTACCCCCAATGCTACAGGTGATCCGTGTGATAGTTTCCCGTTGACATTTACCTTTTGAATCCTATCACTTAAATAAGAAGTGAGAAGATCCAAAGCAATGCCTCTTATACCATAGTGGTGTAGCTTCCTCCTCGTGTTTTTTGTTTATGTCTTCTAACACCTTCTCGTGTGTTACATCCCTGGATACATTCCCACTCGGATTTCTTGGCAGTGGAGAACTAGTTCTAGTGCTTTGACAGTCCTCACAAGTACTCGTCTGTGCAAACTGTTTTATATTTGGTGCACATTTTTTATGAAAGATGGATTCACATCCTTTACACTTTATAGTATCGTCCTTATTTACAGACACAAAAAGTTTGCACTTCTTACACTGAACCATTTTTTTTTCTTTATGTAGGTGAATTTAAAAACAAAAAAAAGAACAAGCGGACGAAGCCGCACGGTTCCGCTAGTATTTAATAAATTAAGTTTTTAACAAACATTTAAATATGATTAATGGGTACTACCATTCTTAATCATTTTTAAGGAAGGCAAGGAAATTACATAAAAACAACTTAAATATTAAAACATTTATTTTTGGAAGTTGCGTTCCCCGACCAGACCACGGTCCACCTGTAGCATTGGTGTGACGCGGATGTCGTTGTAAGCACCGGCTACCACTACCACCCCACCGTATATACTTGAATAACTACGTCCTTGACTGTCCGCTCGTTCAAAACAGTACCTACTTGCAATATAATTTATTGCACTAATATATTTTTGAATAAATTCAGTGTTCAATTAAATAAATATAGAATATTAATTAATACAGAATTGTATGAAAATAAAAATTCTGCCTAAATATAACAATTCTCATAATAAATTGGTAAAAAACTTAGATAAAATAAAGTTACTTTAAAAATTGTAAAATTACTGAAAGCCAACAACTATGCCAACTCCTTAAAAAAGCAAAAGACTTCTATTTATGTACAATTAGTTAATACTATAATTGACAATAACTGCGCTACAAGTGTCCTGCGTCAGCGCTCGCGCTTGGCGTGCGCGCGCGGGCGCAGGCGGCGGCGCGCTAGGCACAGCGCGGCGCCCAACGCCGCCAGCAGCAGCGCCGCCGCCGCTGCGCCCGCCGCCACGCCGCGCAGCCGCGCGTACTCGGGCACGCGCACTCCGCCGCCCCCCACCGCCGCCCCGCCACCGCACTCCACCCGCGCCCAGTAGCTCGCGCCCTCCTCCACCTCGCTCACTGCAAGTGCATGCATGCATAAGGTTAATGAGAATTATGAAATGTACCTACATATCATTACCTGTTATTAAAAATGTAGTTTACTATTATATTTGTCTGTCTTTGGTATTAAACATGATCATATTAAATTCGATTTTCTATACTAATATAATGAAGCGGAAGAGTATGTTTATTTAATTAAATGCTAGGACTTCTGGGACTACTTACTGGTTGGATTTACTTTTTTCGTTTTATATGAAAGCATCGCCCTTCACAGACGGACAACATGTAAGTGACTTCTTACCAAGTATATAGTCCTGTTGCGTAGTGACGGTGGCCAGGAGGCGCCGCTCGGGCGCACTCGAGTCGTACCAGCGCACAGTGCAGCGCGCGTCGCCGCCGCGGCGCCAGCGCACCAGCGCGCCCTCCTCGATTAGGCGCACGCTCACCGACATCTCGTCGGGGCCCCCCGCGGCGGCCGCCACTCCAGTAGGGCCCCCCATCGCCGTGCTGGTGGGGCCTTCTGTGACCGCTGACGACACGAAAACTGTGGCGCTTTCCCCTTCTTCCAACATAGGATCTAGAAAATAAAAAAATCAGCTTCACGCTGTATCCCGAACAGTATTAAGACACTCCGTTCCGCATTTTCCGCCAAATTTTCCGTGGCATTGCGAGTTGAGTGGCGGAAGTCAACACCGTGCTTTTGCCTTGGTTCCAAAGTGAAGAAATGAAAATATTAATAAATATTTATATTAATAATATTAATAAGTAGCGGCCACCCCGCGGCTTCGCCCGTTTGAACTACATGATTATTCATTTAATAAACAGAATTGACTGACAGTCATATGTGTAGATGTCAATGAATAATGTAATTTAATCGTACCGAAACAGCCTTAAATGTTAAATTATTGATTTGGGTAAGGATTTATAATGTTCTTTGAAAAGAAACTGTAATGTTGATTGATATTACAAAAAATACCCAAATCGAATCGAATAATCCAATATCGAAATCATATCCAAAATACTTAATGGAATCGAAAATAATTAATTGAGAACCTCCTCCTTGTTTTGAAAGTCGGTTTAAAATACAGATTAATAACAAACAAATACAGATTTATTATAAGTATAGATATATATTTGCAGACAAACTCTTGCCTTGAGTTCATTCAAATGGCTATAACTTTTTTTTTAACAAACCGATTTTGATGAAACAAACTAGATGTTAAGTTGAGTTAAAACAAAGCAATTGGGAAAGTTTTAAGTAAATCGGTTCAGTACTTTCGAAGATTAGCGTGAGCATACATACAGACAGGCAGACAAGAAATTTAAAAAATATATTTTTGCTTTCTATTATTCTTTTTAAGTATCCCTCTATCCATTTCAGTCAAAAATGTACAGACAAAATATTTTTACTATTATTATATATAGATATAGTTCATTCCCTCATGTGGAGATTGAACTCGCGTTACAGTCTTGTGCCACTGGACAACGAGCCTCAAAATATCACCAGAGGTTCTTATACTTGCCCAAAGTTCGAACAAAGATAGGTTTGCTGAACAATCCGTCCCCGATGTGGTCCTGCGAGAGCACCCGCAGCTCGTACTCGGTGGCGGGGCGCAGCCCTATCACTGTGGCGTCTGTTACGCCGCGGGAGAGAATCTTCATAGTCCGCCACTCGCTGTCCAACCGCTCTCGATACCACACGTTGTACTCAACGTCGAGTCCATTATGCCCTTTAACAGAGGATAAATCATGATCATGGAAGTCATTTTTATAAGATACCAGATTAACAGGAGAGAAAAAAAATTAATATTTACCAGGCACCCACGACAGGTGGATAGACTCAAGAGAAGGCAGAGCGCTGAGGTTGTAAGGAGCGCGGGGAGGGACGTTCTCTATGAGCACCTCGGTCTCGACCGCTAGCTCGTCCGCCTCGTTCCGCACCGAGCACACGTACACGCCGCGGTCTTCCTCCGACACTTCACTAATCGTCAAGTTGCCCTCATTTAGAGAATAGCGACCAGCTGGCAACTCGCTACCATCCTTCTGTTAATCATTTCGATAAAATCAGATTTTAAATTACTAATACGGTAATTTAATAGTACCTACTATTTAAAAGGCTAAGCTAAATTAGAGCTAAGGCCAGTCGTGGTGCGGGGGCTCAAAGTGTGACTGTAAAATCGAGGGTTGTGGGTTCGATCCCCACTCGAAGAAATTAAATATTTATTTAAATTTATAGTTTCATTTCTTCACTCTGGTGTCGAAGCAAAGTGCGGCGTTGAGTCCTACCAGTCAACACGCAATGCCTCCAGAATTCGGAGGAAAGCGGGGAACGGAGTGTCTTAAGATTCCCTCTGCCTACCCTGCTCTGTGATACAGAGTAAAGCTGACTTAATTTAATTTTTAGTAACCGAGGTTATGAATAATTTTCTACGTAAGACAACTATCAGTTACAAGTGTTTTCATGTTTGATATACGATTACTTAACCGTCATTAAAAATGCAAAACACCTTTGTCCAGCGTGTGGCCGGCAGCGCGTAGTGAGGTTCTATAGCGGCGGAGCACGGCAGCGTGACCGTGGCTCCGAGCCGCACCAAGTACAGCGGCTGCGGGCGCACGGCCAGCGAGGGCGGGCGCTGCACGCGCACTCGCACGCCGGCCGACGGACCCTCGCTACCCAGAGAGTTGTACGGAGTACATGAATACAGTCCTTCGTGGGATTCGTCTACCTGGTACAACAATACTTAATATCGTTTTGAAAATATTCATTATATATTTTAATAAATATATATATTCAAAAATGCATACCCTATTAAAAAGCAGACTGCCATTTCTGCTGTAAAAAACTCCGGGAACATTGTATGGATCGAACAAAAACCCATCTTTCTCCCAACGTAAATTAGTCAAAGGAGGATTAGCACTGAAGTGGCAATCGAGACTCGCCGCCTTCCCGTATGGCAAATATCTTTCTTTTGGAGAGTGAACAATTTTGGCTTTATCTGAAAATTAACAAAATAGATATAATTATTACACCGATGCCGTCGTGGCCCGTGTGCACAAGGGCGTGACTGCAACGCGACGCTTGTGGGTTCGATCTCCACTCGACGAAGTGAAATATTTACTTAAATTTATATTTCCATTGGCATAGGCAAAGCGCGGGGTTGAGTTCCGTCCCTTAACACGCAATGCCTCCAAAATTCTAGTCTATTCAAAGTCTTATCACTAGATTCCCTCTGCCTGCCTTGTTGTGTGCGGGATACAGCATAGAGCTAATAAAAAAAGATATATTATGGTTAACAGTGACTAAACAAAATAATTTTGAACAGCTGATACAAACATTGAACATCTAAGAAGGCCGTGGTGCTCTGCACTTGTCCGTCCAGAGCACTGATGCGACACTCGTACTCTCCGAGGTCAGTGCTTACGGTCGTGCGTATAACCAGACTCCCATTGATCGCCATCTCCGTCCTCAACGCTAACTCTGGTAGCGCTTCCACCGGCACGCTCTCGCGGTACCATTGCACGGCCCATTCTGGACTCTTTGGCAAACATTCGAGCTCGGCGCGCTCTCCCTCTAGTACCGTAGTGTTCATAGGGGGAGTGACGATCAAGTTTCCACCTACGACATAAATTAATAAAGTGAAATGAATACGAAGATGGTAGGAATTCAGGTGAATTCATCTAAAAATGTCAATAATTGTTACCATCGACGTCTAAATAATAGAAGGTGCCGTTGTTGCGGGTGGGCGGCGTGCGGTTGGGGAAGGTGACGCGGCAGCGGTAGAGGCCGGCGTCGGTCTCGCGCACGGCGCTCACGTTGACGGAGCCGCCGCCCAGGCCGAGCCCGCCAGCGCGCCTCACGCGACCTCCCCAGCGGTCGGCCACGCGCGGCTCGCCATCGCCGCTGTACCACGAGAAGATTGTTTCACCCTAACAACATATTAAAACAAAAATAAATTCCATTGACTCTATACTTATATTATGCATAGACTTCTTCTTCTTTTAAAAGCCTTAATTTAAAGAAAACTGGTGACCCATGGGGCATGTCTGTTAAAGTTCTTAATACAATTATACCTAATATTGCTCATTATCTAGCTTTAATTTTTAACAATTGTGAAGAATCCGGTACTTTTCCAGATTTAATGAAATATAGTAAAACTAGCGACCCCTCGCGGCTTCGCCCGCCGTAACTTCTAAATTATTCAAATAATGTATGTTTGCAAAGCACTTAAAATAATGTGAAAATGAATTAAACCCTAATGCAACCACGACGATTTTCCAATCGTTTTAAAATAAACTCAGATAAATAACACAATTAACAGAAAACTTAAAGGAAAGAAATTATAAACAACAGACTACCTACTATTCTCTTACCCAAAAATACTCAAACGATGTCGCGTGGAAATACATTATAATTATTGTATAACTCCAACGTACGTGCAATCACTTCTAAATTTACTTTGCCAGTAGTAGCTCCGAACGACATCCGGGCCTTGGTTCTCTGACGGTTAATGCTGTTAGCCCTATTGGCTTTTACAGCGACACCGGTTGGGTAGGGAAGAGGGTACTCTGTCCCTGATGAAAAGCAAGCGCTACGTGGCTGCCTGTGAGGAAAATTAAATAGAATGCATCGGCCGGGAATCGAACCCGGGCCGCCCGCGTGGCAGGCGAGCATTCTACCACTGAACCACCGATGCGTGT
>JAAIXI010000248.1:16606904-16630918 GCA_013403645.1 Heliconius nattereri
TATCTCAACAAAGAAGTAATCCAGCACGTATTGTACCATTTCGGAATCCAGATTAAATGCGCCAACTTTTAAGGTTACTTGCAAAAACAGTGTAGTACATTTTTTTTACAGTACGGTCGGTTAAAGTTGGGTGTAGTAATTATTTTGAATTTAATGTTTGGCAAAAACACCACATTTTATTGAAAACTGATGCAGGTATGTTTAAAATTTAAACTGTAATTCACAGAAGGGTTACTCATGATTACATTACAGAAAAAAAAATGAAGAAAGAGTTATATTTGGAGTCTCAGGACCTTAAAAATCATCACAGGGTGTCGGTTTTTCCGATATTTTTTAAAATCAATATAATATGAAAAATACACGACAAAGATTTTTTTTTATATTTTTCTCATAACTGTCACGACTTGGTCTATCACCTGTTTTCGTTTTATCGTTGACTCCTGGGACACCCTTTATATATATATATATATATATACTAGTGGACCCGGACGCGGCTACGCCTGCTTGAACTATAAGAATATTTATTAAATATATTTATGAAAGTATTTTCAGTTTTCAATAGAATTAGTAAGAAAATATAAGCATATTACTAGAAAAAATATCTAAGTTATTGAAATGAACCAACAAAAGAAGTAAAAGGAAGTTCCGTTCACTTCTCACAATTTTTCCGTTCCGTTCACAATTTTTCGCCTAATAATGATATATAAATAACCTCTGTGCAAAATTTGAAACTCCTAGCTCTGGTAGATTCTGAGATTTCGTGATGAGTGAGTGAGTGACCTTTCGATTTTATATATATAGATATAGAGATGCGCCGAATGGTGGTTTGACTGAATAACTGAATACCGAATACTATTTGGTTAATACTTTACCGAACCGAATATTCAGCCGAATTATTCGGTTTACGATTTCTTTGTTATTTTGTCGCGTAAACAGGTTTTAACATGTAGGCTTCCTGTCATCGCCGGCTAGATAACGAGCAGGCCGTACCTCGCCGCCACCCGAAACCACGAAATTTCAAAAATTATCCAAATGTACTAGAATCTGCCTATCGACATTGTTGGACCCTCTATTTCGAATGAGATTTTATTCAATATGTACGTTTCTTTCTGATGTACGAGGGGCGTTCAATATATTTTTGGTATCAGCACTGAAAAACACAAATTTTACTCATTTGACTTATAATAATAACTTAAATCTTACATAAGACGTTTTATATTTCATTTCTACTGTATCGTGCAGCCAAGTTAATAAAAATACTCGAACCGAATATATTCGGCCGAATACGAATATTGAAAAACATGCCGAATACACCGAATACCGAATACCAAACGAATATTCGGCGCATCTCTAATAATAGACCTATGTTGAATTTTTCGTATGAAATTTCAATTGAAATTGATTGCCGCCATTCTAAAGTCCTTCTTGGTGTTGTTTATAGTCCCTCCATGAATAATGATTATTTCCATACCTTTGAAATAGTTCTTGAAAGCCTCTTGTCTCTGTCTCTTCTTATGAACACGCAATCATTATGGGCGACTTGAACACTTGCCTTCTAAAACAAGACTCCAGAGGTAAAAGGTTACAATCTTTAATGACTTCTTTTAATCTCTAATCCCTCTCTGAAACACATTTTCCTCTACATTCTGACCCCTCTTTGATTGATGTCATGATGGCCTCCAAACCGGAGAATGTACGTATACATGGTCAACAGACAGCCCCCTTCTCGTAAGTTACACTTTATCACTACCTAAGCGAAGAGGTAAAGTGTTAATGCGTCGTAACTACAAGCATATTGATCATATTGAAAATAATTAATTGAGAACCTCCTCGAAATAATTAATTGAGAAATTCAAGAAACATATTTTTGCTTTCTATTATTCTTTTTAAGTGTCCCTTTATGCATTTCAGTCAAAAATACGAAATATACAGACAAAATATTTTTTACTGTTTTATTAGATATCCGCGTTTTTGGGCGTTATACTAAGTAAGTTTTCTAGTTTCTCTTCTAAGTATATAAAACGTGTGTACCTGTATAACAAGTTTTGCGTCATCGGCGGCTAAGTGGGGAACCCCACGAGCGGCGTGGTGCCGCTGCGCCTTCGGCTTGGCTTCGTGAATGGATGGTAAATTGACAGATATTTTTCTTTGTTTGATAAATAATATCTGGGAGACCGGGTTTTTACCACGTTCGTTGTATACAAAGAATAAAACTTTATAATTACTTTTCTAAATATTTTGCTTTCTCGGGCTTCTTATAATAAAATAAGCTTTCCGATTTATTAACGCTAGAAAGCCAATAATCATACATCATAATCTCGTTATGTACATACTCTTCACTGTAATTAGGCTGGGTTGTGTGATCCACACACAATCTGTACTGAATGTTTAACTACGTGAAGCCTTTATATTTTTTAAAATAAAATAAGTCGAGGCCAGTCGTGACACAGAGGCACAAAGTGTGATTGTAAATTCGACTGGTTGTGGGTTCGATCCCCACTCGAGATGCCGAGATTTATTTAAATTTATTTCCATTTGTTGAGTTCCGTAACATAATATGCAATGCCTCCAGAATGTAATGGAAAGTGGGGACAGTGTCTTAATACTAGGTTCCCTCTGTCTACCCTGCTGTGTGCCGAAACAGCGTGATTAGCAATCGCTGATTTATATATATTAAAATATCAATATATTTAAATATCAATTTATATTTTTTACGTAATTTAGGATGTAAAAGTAAGTATAATAGTTGATCAATTTATCTCATAATTTAATGATCGGAAAAATATCCATAGTTTTTAAGTTACCCAAAATCTGTCAAATGACATTGATGTTGGAGTTCAAATTAACTCCAATTAATATTAAAATTATACATATAATTAACATTTTTTAGATGTCAATTTTTTTATTAAAAAACTTATACAAAAATCTTTATAAACCTTGTAAAACCAACCAACCTAAGCTAGAGTTAAAAATAAAACATACATATTTGTTAGAAATTTATTTTGGATTACAATATTAATTATTAACCATGTGTTTGTACAACTGAACTTAACTAAATCACAAAATATATTAAAATTATGTAAAAATCTTGGAATATGTTCTTAAATTATAGTAAAGTAATGGAAATAATAAAAATATTGTTAGTCAAATACATAAAGTAGAGTTTGGAATATTCTTCACTTTTTGATTAAATCACAATTATAATGGTGTTATATGAGCCATCATATCCAGTCATTTTAATAAATGCATTATCAATTGAAGAGTTATAAAAAAGAAATTATAAATATAAAATGACATAATACTATATAACAGTGGATTGCGGGTAGGCGTGTCTATCCCTGCATAATGAGGTGTACAAAGTTCTCATAGTTGATATTCCCCTGAGAGTCCTCTTGTCCCTGCAACAACTGCTCCACCTGCAAATACAATAATAAACACACTTACACTATTATATGTGTGCCTTCAGAGGGTGCCCTGACATACATCCAATAATGTGAAAGAGAATGGTTTGCATTTGCTTAATATTACCAGTATACTACCCATTCCCTATACCAAGGGCAATAAAATAAAAATGTAAAGGAGAAAATAAATATAGTTTAGTACTATAGTGAACTTTGTAGTTATGCATATTAAAATATAAAAACAAATACTACCTCATCATCACTCAGCTTTTCTCCAAGAGTGGAAAGTAGGTGGCGGAGTTCAGCTGAAGAAATGAAACCATTACCATCCTTATCAAAATGGCGCAGGCCCTCTATAAAGTCATTTGCAGTATCACCACTTCTGGCTTTAGAAATTGCCTACAAAGGGTATTGAAAATATTTATACAAGTTACACTCAGTAAAAAAAGTAAGTAAATTACTTTAAAAAAATATTGATAAAATTTGGTATAATTTCAACATTAACATTTTTATCACATATTTATAGCTTGTTTAAAATAACCTGATAAATAGGCAGAAACACTTCAAATGATATTCTCTCATCAGGCTTGAGGTGTAAGGTGCACTTCTTGACATCAGATTCAGTTGGGTTTTGTCCTAAAGCACGGAGCGCATCCCCTATTTGTGCCACATGAATTTTGCCATCTCCACGGGAGTCAAATAACTGGAAAGCTTCCTGGAACTCTATAAAATAATAAAATATGTATTTTTTAAGTTTAGTAAGAATATAATACCTATATTCTTACTACCTTCTACTGAAGTAAGCTTTAGCTTTGTAGGTGGGTCGTACATAAACATGTTGCTCGACAAGACGATATCGCAATACTGTGCACAGTAAATGGCCTCAAGTAAAAATATATTAAAATACAAACCATATAAGGAAACTAGGGCGGTTGTAAGAGCCAATGATTTTAGTGAGAGAGTTGATTGACGTGAGTCATAGGGCATTGCGCGACGGTGCCTCAACGACCGTACTTTCTGTTAAGATTTCATTTAAGACGACTCTTATAGTAAATAATTATAATAAATAAATATCTTAACAACAAATATCTTTCGTATGACTCACCTGCAAGTTGATCTTCGGAGTAACCAGCCTGGAAAAAAATGTAAATTAAAAAAAATCTTTAACAATATAAAATATTTGAGTGTATACTATACCATTATTTTATCAAAATTTGAAGCAAGTTAATTTAATTAAAAATTTATGTATTTTAGTTCCGCGTACACCAACTGTCATACAGATTACAGATACACAATGACAAAACAAACAGTGAAGAAAAATGTACGTGACGCAAGTTATTGTGTGTAAGAAATTTCAGAACGAAATCGAATTATTTACATAATTTCCTGAAATTAAAAAATATTCATTTATAATTAGAACAGTGTTTTATTCATGAGTAAGGAAAAATGTAATTTAAATTTATGTATTTCAATTCATTCGCTACTTCGGTAAAAATATTTAATATTGCTATGCTTAAAAATTAAAAGAATCTACCAAAAAAATATAATTGATAAAGCTATTCATTATTATATTGTGAATATGAAAACCATCAGATTTTCTTCACGTTTTAACGCCTATATTGTGAGATATTTTATTTGATAACGCTAACAAATCAAATTTGTTTATTGTAAAGCCAACTGTTCCTATATCTTCATAAACTCTTTTTCACTATATACAGAGTGGAAGCGTCAGCGTTCCTTGTACGGGAACAGCATATAGTGTAAAATATTTCAAAACCATGCCTAAAGAAATTAATTAAGATGCCTCAACAGTTTATCCATACCTGTATTTCGTGTGACACAGTTACGCGTAGATAGTTACCAATAACGTAAACACTTACTGCAACAAAAATAATATTAAAGGTTAAACAACTTTTGAACTTTATCGCCAATACCTACGACTCGATTTTGGAATGAGGAGTGTGCGGCGGTGTCCCTGCGAATAGGTTAATGTGTGCGCGCATCGTCCTTAACAAATGGCGTTTTATTTTACAACGATAAATTTCTTATTTATTTTGTTTTAAAAAAAACTTTTTCATTTTTGGGATTTTTAAAAATTGCATTAGTAATTTTTATAGAGTAGTTAAAAGTGTGAATGGTTTTATTTAAAGTGGTGCTGACAAAAACACTCTGTTTAAACTACTGAATAAAAAGAGTCGTATGTAATAACTATTGAACATCTGCATAAGTGATGATTGATATTTGATCCCTTGATGGGTAATAAAAAGAAAAAGAAAAGAAATAAAACGGAAACATTTATTACGGTATTGTAATAATGTGAAGATTGTTGAATATCAATTTATGTATATAGTTGGCCTACACCCCGTAAGAGCTATTACTTGCGGAATATAAATATCTATTGGTTTAGCTTATTGACAAAGTGAAGATATTTATATAGAAATATTTATTTTTTTTAAAATGTATCTTACGGTATGTATAATCAATTCGAATATTTTAATAAGAATTTAAAATATCACAAGTAACATAGATATATATCATCTAATATACTATATAATATTAGTTTGAATATTTAATATTTATTAAAATATATAATTTCTGAACGAGAGCAGCCATTGATCTGTTCATTCGAAAAAAAGCCGATTGAGCTCGTACGGAACGATGGCGCGGTCGGGTTGGTTGGCGATTGGTGGACGATTTGTAGAGGGAAGGAAAAAGAAAATGGCAAAATGGTGTAGAAGTCGTTGAAAAGGTTAGTTATTTAATATTTCGATTCTTTCGTCGCATACATTCAATTTCCAGTCTTTATTAGATTAATCTTGTATTTTTTACGGTAAGCGATTACCGTTATCGGGCGAGGTGGCTGACGGGGCGACGGCTGTGCTCGGCAGAGGCTTTGTTCGCCAAACTCCACGTGCCTTCCGCCATTTAGAATTATTTTCAGAAAAGATAAAGATTGCAACTAGTCATTACTATGCTTAGTAGGATTATCTTTGGCAAGCGTGAATTATTAGTATTTGTCTACGGGGTTGTGATTTGTCATACTGTAATGAGCCGAGTCCAGCCGACGGCGTGGTCGTGCCGGGCTGGCGGCCGGTGGCAGGCGGCGTGGTGACAGTGCCGGGTGTTGCAGGCGGCGGGACATGGCCGCGGGCGGAGAGTTCGTGGAGGGCTGGCTGGTTGCACAGGTGCTCGGCGAGGGCGCCTACGGAGAGTGAGTGTCTTTATTGATACTTTATGTCAACAATTTTCTTATTGTTATCTTCATCATCTTTTAAATATTAAACAACTTATTATTGCCTTTGTTTAAAGTAACTAAGGAATCAAAAGAGTGTGTGTAGTGAATCTTTTTAAAATTACAATTATCTTATATTTACAATACTTTGGGAACAATCACTTTTCACAACTAATACACAATCTACTGAACATTGCTCTTTGAATGTTTACATAAATATGCTTTTGTTGTATTCATTTATATAATAATACTTTATCATGATATGAATTTGCCTTATGGGACAGTCTGTCCTAAGCAATATATATATATATATATATATATATATATATATATATATATATATATAAGAAGACTTATAATACTTAACTCATTGTTATTTTACTTAACATTCCCCCTGCCTACCTATCTGTGTTGGGGACAATATGAAGCTGGTTTTTATAAGAAAACATGTAAAATAATTTACAATTATGGTAATGAACCAAAAAAGGTCACAAACAAAACTGCACATTTATCATCAGTTTACTAAGTTGTGCTTCATTTTTAGTTTTAATTGCCAACTGCTAAGGATGGGTTGTTATATTATATATCTATGTAATATTCCTTACTACCTCATCTTCAGAACTGCTGAACGGATTTCAGATTAATTGAGATATTGTTAGATTTGTTTTAACAGCCCAAGTGTTCTTAGATAGGTGGTGTTGGAAAGATTTCAAAAATATCATGATTATCATTACCATACTGTATCCTAACATAAAAGTGAAAAATCTAAATTATTTAAAAAAGTAAAACCCTCAGTTGAATAAAACTTAAAAGAAAAATAGCAAGCCTAATACTTTACTAGGATTAACAGTCGGGACCTAATCAATTTAAAGAGGTTCCGACTGTTAATCCTAATAAATTATTGCGTTTGTTAATTTTGTTTTAGTTTTATGCAGTCGGGGGTTTTTGTTTTTTTTAATATTTTTTATTTATCTTTTATGAGAAGTTTTAGTTTAAGTTCAATGTTACTTGTTCAAATAACCTTTAGCAGACCATAATGGATTAAAATATAATAATTATTTAAATAATGAAAACAAATAATAATATTAACTGGATACTGCACCTGCTGATATACATTTATATATTGCAATAAATGCAGTCCAACCCACTCTGAATCAACTTCACAATCATACAAAACAAAGTAAATCTGATTTTATTTAATTTGAAGTTACCTCGGGGTTCAAATTTAGTGTTTACATTGTGCCTGTATTATAAGAACATGTTGCCATTAAAAATAATCTCTTGTTGTTAACGGTGCCATGCCTGTGACTTGCAAACATTAGAGCCAGCCTGATAGTGGAGAATGGAGTGTTTTGACATGAGGCAGAAAGTCAATCTAAAATTGAGAGAAATAACAGGAAGAAGTTAATAATGGATAGTATAGTGTGGTAAGGAGCCGCCCCGCAGAGCTAGCGTCGTACAAGTTCCTGTAGGCCAGACCCCCGAAGTGTGTCGATCTAACGCGGAACTAGATTTAAGAGTGCAACTTTGGTGAAAAAAGTGATTGTTAGCGGCGACGGCGGCGAGCGCATCCTTGAAAGTTTATCCACCCCGCGCGGTCAGTGCCGCCGCCGCCGCCGCCTTACTGTCGTTAGAAAACACCGGCAGTGCCTTCATTAACTCTTTAGGTAGGTATTACGTTTCGGAGATCTTTGTTCAATGAAATTATCAATATCTTTTAGTTTGTATGGAATAGTGGAAGAGTTATTTTCATTATGTGGTCAATTTTTATTTAAATAACTAGCGATCCGCTGGTTCACCTACTAGAATTACACAATTATTGGGTGCAAACAAGGGGGTTGGAATTTTATATGGAAAAATCTTTAAATCGCCAATGTTTTTTATAAAATTTGAAATTTACTCCTAAAAATGTTTCATATTTTAATAGAATTCACCCCTAAGGAAACAAATAAGCAAGCGAAGCTGCGCGCGTCCGCTAGTCTATATATAAAAGGACATGTACTGACACTGACGTAAGGCGAACGCACATCCCTAACCGCTGTGCGTAGAAACGTGACATTTGGACAGATGTTTATTTTCGTAACGTGGACACCCACTAAGAAGGTATAAAATTTTAAATTCAGACTCTTAAAAATATTTCATTGAACACGTTTAGAACGGTTGTTTAGAATTCACCCCCTAAGGGTGCAAATAATGCAAATAAGGGGTTGTAAGTTAGTATGGAGAAATCTTTAAATTGGCACCGCATTCTTATAAAATTTGAAATTCACTCTTAAAAATATTTCATTGAGCATGTGTTTCACGGTTTATTACAATTCACCCCTAAGAGTAATAAACAGGCGAAGCTGCGCGCGTCCACTAGTGTATAGATATTATTGTTTTTTATTTATTTGATGTAAATGAACTGCACATAAATCGCTTAAGCCGATTCTGAGGTTAGCAAACGCACAAGCGTAACATTATTTTGGATTCTATTACCTAAATTTTAAATGTCCCCAAATAATATGTCTCCTCATGTATTTTCCTGATGACGATTTTTAGTGATCAAATACAATTTTATTATAATTATAAATATAGGTATATTATTGAATTTATAAATTTCGAATACTAAAAAAGAGACTCAGAGGAAAATTGTGGTGCAGGGGCACAAGCGTTGTTGGTACGACGATTCCCACTCTAGGAAATGAAATATTTATATTTTATTCGATTTTTCGATGCACAGCGGTGGAGATCTGCCACTCAACACGCATAGCCTACAGAAGTGGAACATTAGGAACGGAGTGTCATAACACTAGGTTCCCTCTGCCTCTGCCTACTTTGCTGTATGCAGGATAAAGTGTGAAGCTTACAAAGAAGTGACATATTAAAATGTGACTTAAAAACTGAAATCAATAAAATTTTTAAATACGAGTAAATCACGCCCAGAGCGTGGGATGATTCATGACGGCTTCTGATCCGAGATCCATTTGAGTTTACTCAAGTCTGTTTGTACTCATAGGGTCAGGCTGCTTGTGCACTCGCGCACGGGCGCGTGCGTGGCGCTGAAGGCGGTGGCGGCGGAAGACGAGGGCGCGTCGCGCGAAGCGGCGTTGCACCGCGCGCTGCGCCACCCGCACGTGCTGCGCTGCCTGGGCGAGCGCCGCCACCTGCGCCTGCACTACCTATTCCTAGAGTACGCGCAGGGCGGCGAGTTGTTCGACCGCATCGAGCCTGATGCCGGCATGCCGCCCGCGCACGCGCGCCGCCTCGCGCGCCAGCTGACCGCCGGCATCGCCTACTTGCACGCGCGCGGCGTGGCGCACCGCGACATCAAGCCCGAGAATCTTCTGCTGGACCACGCCGACGACCTCAAGATATCAGACTTTGGGCTGGCTACCGTGTTCCGGCACGGCGCGCGCGAGCGCCTGCTGGCACGCGTGTGCGGCACCGTGCCCTACGCGGCGCCCGAGGTGCTGCGCGCGGCGCGCCGCCCGTACCGCGCGCCGCCCGCCGACGTGTGGGCCGCCGCGCTCGTGCTGCTCGCCATGCTCGCCGGCGGTCAGTACCACTGCATGCGAAAGCACGTCGTTTCTTTGTTTTATTTTGTCTTTGTTTCTGAGTGACCGTGAAATGTCCCACGCAAATCCGTGTGCAGCCGGGAGAAAAATTACAGAAATGATATCACATTACTTTATATGAATATGAAGGACAATTCGCAGGTCCCTCGTGTTTGTTTCACAGCATGCAACCAGCCCGAGCACTAACCGCACGCCGCGTCCGGCGCGGCTCGTCTCTTTGGTATCCTAGCTGTAGGCGTGTCCTCGTACCCTAAAGTTATGGTACCGAAGTTACGAGCCGCACCGCGCCTCCACCGAGCGCGGCCAGTCGCCAGCCAGTCTCTGCCCTACCGTCCTGCTCGCCCTAGTCACCCTAGTCATCCTGCTCGCCCTAGCCACCCTCACCCGTACTGTGCTTGCAGAACTGCCGTGGGAGCGCGCCACCGACGACGACGCGCGCTACGCGGCGTGGAGCGCGCACGTGCTGGACGGGGCGGCTGCGCCCGCCGGCGTGTGGCGCAAGCTGCCGGCCGGCGCGCTGGCGCTGCTGCGGCGTGCGCTTCACCCCGACGCCGCGCGGCGCGCATCGCTGGACGAGCTGCAGGCGGACCGCTGGCTGGCGGAGACCGAGCGCGACGAGTCGGGCGAGAAACACGGTGAGTGCGTCACGCCGGGCGGGGCATGCAGCCAGCGCGACGTGATGGGGTGGGGCGGCCGCGCGCGTCGTGTCAGGTACTAGGTGACTCTGAGTGGAATGGTCTCAGAGACGCCTCGTGCCTCAGCACGGCGGCGCGGCCGCGGCGATGACGTGACGGCGAGACGGGCTGGCGTGACGTGACTGGACGCGACGCACGATGCGACGCTTTGGCGATTTAGCTCCATGACGTTGCGTGTATGCTCATAAAGCTAGATTACCAAAGCATCGCGTCGATGCAAATATCATCAGGAGACAATTCTACATAATTGCTTTTTGGTAAATACTTTTGGTAAGAACTTTTGGAAAAATATATGCTCCAGACTATTTGTTTAAGTGTATTTAAGAAAAAAAAAATTGTATGGTCCGTCTATACTTTAATGCTCCAAGTACATCGTAAAGTCGTAATCGTCATAATTGGTATTTTTTTTGTATTCAAACAAAAGTTATTTCATATAAATATTTCCAGGGTAAATGCTATTTTTTTTTCGGGATAAATCTCTATGTTGCACACAGAAAAACAGATCGAAATAAATTTAATATTGTTTTTTTTTTCTATAATTATTTTATAGAATAAAAAACAATATTAAAAATTATAAAACTCTTATAGCAAGTAGCCATTTTATCGAACAACATATGTAGATTTGTTAATAACTTTTTCTTTATGAATTGATTGTAATAAAACACTAACACTAACTGTTAAGCGAATCTTGTCAGAATCCAAAATTGAAAACTGCATTTATTTTATTGTCTGAGATAAACGTTAACAAAGGCACAGACAAACAAAAAAAAATATTTTGGGTTCTATTACACTAATAAATGTACACACACAGTAATAATGCCTCTGATAGATCTTCAATGTAGAGTCATCGATCAATTACCATTTTATGTATTTTAGTATTTAGTCTTACTTGAGTTTAATATTTAATTTTTCTATATACTATTTCATTCTTTTTAAATAGATCTTAAATTGTTAATATTTGTAAAAATTTATTACAATTTTTTTTTGACACTCAAATAAATTTCAATTGCTTATCTTAGTTAAATAGTGATGAAAATTAAAAAGTTTGTATGAATTCAATATGAGTGAAGTCCTTTGTTTAATCAATATTGTTTTTAATTTCTGCAACTATTTAATTAATGGGATTTATAGAAGTTACTACAATAGGACCAATAAGTATGTACTAATCAAATTTGTAGCTGTTTAAAATTAAAAGTCAAATATAAAGACTTTTTTTTCGTTACTCAGCAGAGCCATCCCACAAGTGAGTGCTCAGTTTTGAGTCCACATTCCTTATATGCACAGACATTGGAACTCATTGTCAGAATTTATTTTTCTAAAGTCATGCAATTGAGTTTTCATCAGTGAAGTGGAGCTCGTCGCTTACATAACATGTATGACCGCGCAGTGGACGGGCGCGTGTGGTGCTCGCAGCCTGCGGGCGACCTCAGCGCGGCCGACATGGACGCGCTGCTGAGTTACTCGCAGCCCGCGCCCGCCTCGCCGACCTCGCCGGCCTCGCCAGCCGACGCCTGCACGCCGCTCGTGCGTCGCGCCACGCGCGTGTGGCTGCGCTGCGACGACGCGGCCGCCCTGCGTGCGCTGGCCGCCGCGCTCGGCGATGCGCGCGCTGTCTGGCGGCGCGTGCACCCGCGCATCGTGAGTACCGATCATAACTGGTGAGTTGTGACTAAGTAATAATGACGGAACTAATGACGTCTATTGGTTTTGTTCAGTTCGCCATCGAGTGCACGGACGAGGTGCGAATGCGCGCGTGGGCGCTGCCCGCGGGCGTAGTGGGGGGCGCCGGGAGCGAGGCGCAGTCCGTGGTGGAGTTCCGACGCTCGCGCGGCTGCGGGCTCGCCTTCAAGCGGCGCTTCCTGCAGTTGCGGCGCGCGCTGCTGGCACACGCCCCGGGCGCCTCGCCGCCGCCGCGCGCGCACGAGCTGGCCGCGCCGCTGCACGCGCTGGCGCCCGCCCCAGAGCCCATGGACTGCTAACACTCGCTCACCTCGAGTTGTTCATTCTTTACACTAAGACTGATTTTGTAAAACATTGTCATTTGCTTTATTTACCTTTAAGAATAATAGTACACTACTCGTTGGTCAAAGACCGCAATTGTTTTGAAATAAATAATATAAATGGATTATGTGTCTTTTGGTATTTCCTACGTTGAAATAACTAAGCGACGCAAAGATTATGTTAGTCCTCTCCCCGTTATACGTTACTCCTCTATCTGGGTTCTTCTTATACAATAAAATTAATACAAGTACTTCCATGTATAATTTATGGATCCATAAATGTAAAACAAGAGTCTGTTCATTCTTACAAGAGTAAACATGAGGAAAAAGAATTTTCTACAAACATAAACTATATTATAAAAATCTTATATTATATGCACAACACATACATACTCATATACATACCTTACATATAATACAAATATACTCACCAAAATATTTATAATAAAGAGGGTTATAATATATTATGTACATTAAGATTTGTAACTCGTGTATTTAAAGGAACACTTCATTTAGTACCTCCCGTGGGATACGGCACTGTTACTCTTTACTACGGGCTACTTTGTAACCTATCTAAGAGGACAGTACCTCAACCAACATTGTATATCTTATAAATTCAAATTCAAAATATTCTTTTTTCAAATAGGCAATTATTATAAGCACTTTTGAATCGTCGAATGAACATGTCAACAAAAAGCTACCACCGGCTCGGAAGGCAGTTCTGCTGAGAAGCCGGCAAGAAACTCTACAGTTGCTCTTTTCAAAATCAATGGTACAATTTAATTATTACAGCTGGCAGCTATCCTGCATTACATTCAATAGACATTAATTCCATACATGCTTATCCTCTAAATATGCTTGAACAGTGTAATATGCTTTACTTGTTAGAATTTTTTTACAGATATTTTAAATTTTGGTAGTGGCAAACTAAGAATACACTGCGGAATTTTATTATATACACGTATACTCAGACCCATAAAGGATTTACTAACTTTTTGGAGGCGAAAGCTTGGTGTNATATCTGCAATTATTTTCCACTTCTGGCTGATTTTTACAATAAGGAAATGTAAACAAAATTATTTTACTTATATCTAAGTTTAATAATGACTCACAATAGTAATTTAACTGTTGTTTGTTTAAATTTCCCCTATTACTTGATAATATAACAAGTTTGTCACACTTATTAAATTTATAACTTAAACTTCTTTGCATGAGAACTTCAAAGGATGCTGACGGATAACAAAAACTAATAGCTGACTGTCCCGGTAAACAAGAATTCAAAATTGAACCCATATTCCTTCCAATATCATCACTAAATAAAACGATGTTTTGTGCATTAACTAATGAACTAGGTTCATGAATTGATGCACCAATCTTAGATTATATCAATCAATCTTAGATTATAAATATATCTCACGGCTCTTTTTTGGAATAAATATTGAATTGATATCTGCAGCACTGCAGCACCCATAGCAGCATTCCATAAGATAAAATACTATGAAAATAGCTATAGTAGACTAGTCGGGCAATTTCAACGTCCGTCATTTGTCTTACTTTTTTAATTGCGAACGCGGCAGAGCTGAGTTTATCCGCAAGTGCTTCCAGATGAGCATCCCACTGGAGTTTGGAATGTATAGTTACTCCTAGGAAAATAGCTGATTCCGACAACTTATGAGCTTCTTCTTTAATTAGTAGACTCCAATTATGTTTTTTAACATTTTGTAAAGTAAACTCAATACATTTAGTTTTTTTAGCACTTAACATTAGATTATTAACATTAAACCAACGAAGAATATGCGATAATGCACTATTCACTTCATCATAGTTTATTTTATTTCTGTCAATTTTAAATATTAAAGAATATATATTGTACTTTTCGCGGATGATACGCGAAAAGTACAATATCACATAGGTTCTTCACATAAAAAGGCAGATCGTTAATATAAATAAGAAATAAAAGAGGAGGAATAGATCCTTGTGGAACGCCCATCTTTAGAGGAGATTCAGATGATTTTACATTATTTATACTAACCCTCTGGATTCTTCGGTTTAGATATGAGGCGATAAGATAGGCATCGTTAATATACACATGTGATATTGTATCACATTTGCAGTTGTGGTCAAATGAACACAGTTGTGTCCACTCGCGTCCATTCACGTCAACATGTTTGTGTACAATACACATTTGTGTATTGTGGATGTGAGAACATGTTGTCGTGAATGGGCGCGAGTGGACTGTGAACTGCAGATGCTTCTTCGCTGCGGCTAAAGGCCCAAAATGATCGGTTTGTAAATAAAACAAAATCTTAACTGACCGGTGTCTATACGTGGAAGATAAATCTGATTAAATCTGATCTGATTGGGGGCATTTTTAAATGTAATAGAACTGTGGGCTTCGGGTATCGTGGCGTTAATGAGACGAGGCTTAATATTTAACTCTTTTATTATATATTTAATTTAGTTATTTATACGCAACAAATTAGTAGTGGAACATAATTTCACAATTGCATTTGTAGCGAATAATTCAGGGCGCTGATATAGTGTATTAACGATTGGTCTTTATAAATAATATTAATACTTGTGCAATACCCCTACACAACCCTCAACAATGATATTTAATTTTCGTCTGTTTGTGAGTGTGTTCACGTTAATCTCACGGCTTAACCCATTTCAATGAAGTTTTCCCTATTTTGTTTTTTGGTAAGCTTACCAAACCTTTTATTTCCATTAGTCTATACTTATAACAAAATCGTAACGGATCGGCGTCTATACTATGTAATATTTAAGTGATATGTATCAGCTAATAATAATACCTCACACGAGCTTCCTTCCGATCACGGCCCTTGCCTACAAGCAATGAATGGACTTTATTGCTGTTGACCTGGACTGGTCTTGGCAGCGTCCCCGGGCGGGTAGAGACGAGAGTAGGACTGGTAACTAAAAAAAATAATCTTTATTAGGAAATAAAAATAACACGGGTACAACATTTAAATAAGTTCGATAATGACCGCATTAGTGAGAACTGTGTTGCAGCCATTATCGCCCATCTCAATAGGACAACAGTAACAAGTTCCTTACTCAATTTACTATCTTATTTAAAGTAAAGGTATGCAAGATGAAAATAACATTATAAAACAAAGTAGTAGAGTATGTGCGTGTGTGAGAATGTGTGCAACCCAGACGGTTATACAATAAGACGCCGCTTGTGCCAGGGCGTAATATGCGATTTTCAATGTTGACACATGTTGTTGGGTCGATCTTAAATTTTTAAAGAGGAATATAAGCTTTCTGACTCTTGATGTCGTAAGTTTTATACGTTCAGACCATGACAGGTGGCTGCCAATCCAAACACCGACGTATTTCATTTTCGACACATCGGCAATCTTAGTACATGAACACTTCCTGAGGTTGCAAAGAGTCGTGTGTGCTGTCAAGGAGAGGCTCGTAGAAAGAGATGTAGGATTAGGAGCAAATGCAATAAAGTTAGTCTGCGATACATTCAAGGTTAGGAGATTTTGGGATATCCAGTTAGGGCTATCTCGGCATGTCGCTGAGCCTCAGGCCAGGTTTCTCCGTGTAAAAAAAATATAATTAAAATAAGTCATTCAGGTAAATTAGAAAGAGAGTGGTACCCCAGATTCTAGCGGTTCTAGGTCACTCCATCGCCAATCCTAAACATGATGACTGGATTGGATGGATTGAAATCGGCCTATAGTTAATTACGCAGTCTGTCACCACCCTTATGCAAAGGATGCACAAGGCCTATTTTAAATACATTAGGAAAAACGCCCGAAGCTAGGCAAAGATTGAAAACGTGTACAATTATTGGGACTAGTACATTTCTAGCATTTTTAATTATTGCAATAGGTATGCCATCCATCCGCTAGCGGACGTATTTTTGAGACTGAGAATAATACGCTCGATCTCGGACATGTCGGTGCAGAGGAGGACCATTGAGCATAGGGTTGAGGGCAAAGGTATGTTATTTAGTGAGGCTGCGGGTACACTTTGATAAGATATATTCAAGGAGGTAAATTTTGGATGCAAGGTTTCTTCCAACATTGGAGAAATATTTATTCATCGAGCTAGCAGCGGATAGGGGGTCGGTTGATAAAACTCGACCGCGTTTGACACAATTCCACTGCTTTTAGAATATTTTTCACCTATTTACCCTGGAGACAAATTCAATATCACGGATATTTATACGCATTCTATTACCTTAAAACCTAACACCAACTCTATTTTTTGCAAACAATATAAATTGCCTTATACACAAAAACCAAAAATACAACAGCAAATAGATAAAATGTTAAATGATAAAATAATAGAACCTATTTCACCCCTTTAGGGTTAAAATTTTACAAAAGCCCTTCTTAGTGGATGCCCAGATTACGAAAATAAACATCTGTCTAAATTTGACGTTTCTACGCACAGCGGTTAAGGCTGCGCGTGCGTCTTACCTCAGTCAGTGAGGACAAGTCCTTTTATATATATCGATTAGTAGCACATACTATTTATGTTGTCTTTAGTAAGATAGTAAGAGAAAATATTAAGATGGAACAAAACTCCATCAGTCTTTAATTTACTTAGGCTTAAAAATGTTAAGTTTAGATTTTTTTTTCTATAGAATATTGTAACATATTTTAAACAATGCACTAATTACACTTAACTTCATGCTTCAATGCAATAATAGTTTAAGACGTGATAGTCCGAAATTTTTGATATAATGGAATTAAAATATATTTAACAAAATAAATCTTGTTTAACGTTCACTAGGAAACTAAGATTATAAGAGAAAAATGATTTATATGCACTATTAATCTTAACTTGTATAATTGAATTGCAGATATTAAAGACTAAAGTTATGCAGAATAAAACACCTGTCATCTTATTATCAAAATGGCGCCATCTTGTATTTAGAAACTGAACTGCTTGCAATATGGCAGTCGCAGATTTATACTTGAACGTATACTACAAAACTTCCATATTATGCTAATAGATGAAAATGAATCAAATTACGTGTATATAATAAAATTCCGCAGTGTATTCTAAGTTTGCCACTTCCAAAATTTAAAAAATCTGTAAAAAAAATTCTAACAAGTGTAATGATTTTATATAAATAGTTTTTATATTCACGAACTTCTCTTTAGTTGATGATGGACAATAAAGTATTTCGTGAATATTTGTAATTATAGCGGTTATACAGTTTGTATATATTATATACAGAGAGTTTCAAATATAAATACACTATCCTTATTAATTTATATGTTTAAGAGTGAAATTAAAGTTCAATAACGAAACTGACAGATAATAATAGGTAACAGCAAGAAAATAAACTTTAAATTGTATGTACGTAAAGAGTGCAATATACGTAGACATAAACAAGCATGTAGCCAGTGGACATTTGAACATAATATTTATATTTTTTTGTATGATTATCGATATTACTTAAGTTGAAACTAAACTTTATATTACATATTTCTTTACTTGATCAACTTTTATTACTAAAATGTTTAAAGTGTTCATAATCTCAGGATATGCGTACAGACAAACGCAAGGACACAAACCGACAAAACCGACAGATATTTTAACAAAACATATTTTATTTATTGATAGATTTTCTCATATTTCTTCCACTCAGCGATAAGTCACAATTTCGTTATATGTACATATGGTTAAACTTCTGAGAGAACTCCAAAAGTCTTCTGGTCTCAAAAGTAATTTTTTTTTTTTGTAAATTAATATGTTAAGTAGTATTTATTGCGCATTTTGTTTGATAATATGATTGTACTAGCTCCATAAGACGCAATGGTTTAATTTAGTTGTATTTGTTGAAACTACTGATGTCAAGTAGGCTGCGGCAATATCAATACATATATTGTTTGTAATCGACCGAATGTAATGAGTTTATAATACATTGTTGATTTTTACTGTTTTAGTGAGTAGTCGTGCATCGGGGGATTGCACGAAGTCGGATGGCCGAATGTAATGATTTTATATAAATAGTTTTTATATTCACGATAATTTGTTATAACAAAATGTAAATCAACCTCTTTGTTTAATAAAAAGATATATTTAAAAATTTGTACACAGAACTAGCGCGAGTTGACAATTTAAAAAAGACGCTTGATGTGATGAAAATTCTGATGCGCACTATTATATTTGGAGCTGAAGAGGAAAGTGGTCCTCTAGAATAAAATATTGTATTATAATTTAAGATTGTACAAGCCTAATGGTATCTAGCCCTGGAAGGAGTATAAGTTCTGTAAAAGTCCTGAGACATAAATTGTACAAGCCTAATGGTATTTAGCCCTGGAAGAAATATAAGTTCTGTAAAAACCTCGAGGTGTTTGATTTCTTTACACGAATAATTAAAGGTGTATAATTTTTAACTGTTTGTATGCATAATGAAATGAAACTACATTTTTTTTTATTTTTAAAAGCTACATCCACGGGCGCATAGTTGCCCGTGCCTTTTTTTTAGTTTATCAAAGGTCTTTTAATGTGGCGTACTTCGTTTTGGGACAATTTAAACTGTACTTATATCTAGAGTTTATGCTAGAGGGGTTGGATGAGACCCCTACCGACAATCTTTTTTTTTTCTTTCCTTTGTTATTTTTTTTTCTTTTCGTTATTTTATTTTTATTTTTTTTTAACATATATTATTATCGTACATTTACATTATAGCTGTCTTATATATAATTATTTTATACATGTACAAGTGTGGAATCTAAGACTTGGGCTGGCTTATGCAGAACGCCTTCCTTAAGTTTTTGGACCAATGCCTCTATCACCCTATCGTCTCTTTGTGACATTGCCCCTTTTAGGTAGTGTAGAGTCTCGCTCTACAATTTCAATTTATCAACTTTCTAAGCATATTGTACGTATAATTTAGTAAAGCTACCTAATAACTTCATGTAAAGCATAAAGGAGGGACAAGCGTATAACGCCGTCATACAATTAAGTTAAGCTTGCTTGTCGTGTTCATTTTACAAATCTACTTGTTTTATCCAATTTACTGGTGTTATACTGTAGAGGCTGCAGTAGTACAAGCGAGTGAGTGGGGTCGCTGGACGAAATAAAATATTAAATTTATTTCTTTGCTCTGGTATCGAGGCACAGCGCGGCGTTGAGTTCTGTCACTCTCCAAAACTTTTGTTGCAAAATGAATTAAAATACGGTGGAAAGTGAGAAACAGATGGGTCTTAAAGGGGATGGAGTATCTAATAAGATACTCCGTTCTCTTTAAGAACCTGGGAATCTAATGAGACTCCCAGGTTCCCTCTGGTTCCCTAATCGGCTATTCGGGATACAGCGTGAATCTACAAACAAAAACTTTGAAGAAGCAGTTAAATAATACAAGTTCAACGCTAAGCAAATCTGATCGGTTTCTTGTACAGGCTGTAATACATCCACCATGTCATACCAGTACTTGTAGTATAAATGATTTTGTTTTAGATATTTTTAAATATATGTAAAACAACCTGATAAGAAATATTAACGAAATTATTTTCCTTACTGCTCATTATTGCGATTGATTGCGATTTGAGATTTTCTGTATTGAGTTCCATTGTCCTACAGCTCTGTGAGGCTTTTTTGTTTCAGTATTTTAATTAAGTTATTGTTTTGAAAATTGTTTAATTTTTTTTTTGGAAAAATATAAATAATTACACCAAATCACAAGAAAATTGTAATATAAAACTAAAATTCATAATAGAGTACGAAAATAGAATAAGCTCTACAAAAAAAATACAAAATACATAGTAGATTTATATATGTAGATTTAAAGAAAGACCACACTTAGTAACCGATATCGTCGCGAACAACATATTAAAAGACAGCTTATCGAGTTTACGATAAAGTGCCTCAGTACTTGCCAAGAGATAGAGCCTCGCACACAAGTTACGAGAGACACTTGCGTTTGACAGTCACACTATAAAGTTATAATTTACGAGTCTTATATTATGCTTACTATGATTAGGCTTTCAAAATGTATATTTCGAAATCGGTTGTTTCGTATTTTCAATTTTATTTTAAATAAATGAGTAATTTAAATTTTCTTTGAAAATACATTGTAGATTAATAATTTTTGCAGTAATTATTGATAGAATTACTTTGATGCCGGTACCATTGAATTAATTCGTTCCATAAATGCTTAGCTATAAAAATATTAAACTTCAACATAGTTTGTTTATGTAGAGCCTATTATTATATAAGAGAAGCCCTAGCTCCAATTAAGGACGCGAAATTCTTAATAACAAGAACCTTACTCTGTATTTTGTAGACTATATGAATCTATATTTCTATACTAAAATGGATCGGGCATATTTGTCGTAGAGCCGACGGCACGTGTATTAAAGTGAAGACCCCGAACGAAACGTCCGGTGGGACGAACTCCAGCTGGATGGACCGAGGACCTAAAGAGGGTTGGCGGGAAGTGGATGGGTTCGAAAAGCTAAAGAAGTGGTGGTCAGAATTGGAAGGCCTATGTCCAACAGTAGACAATCGATGGCTGTCGATGATGATGATGATAATACTAAAATCATATAGTTCAAGTGCCTGTATTTGCTTAATCCAACATACTAATATCAAGACCTAATAATTCTGATTGAAAAATTCTTTTCTCTTCTACACTAGAGTAAACAGAACCATAACAGATAAACTCCTCAATTTTACCATCGCAATTTTCAATTGCCATACCCCAAAGTAACTCAAGGCAAACTTAACCCTAATACCAATTACAAATCAAATTAATCTTTCAAAACAAACTTATTCAATTATACGACGTGTCAAATCGTAGATAGCTTAATGTTTCAATTGACTGCGGCGTGAGACCACACAGAACTCCTCCCTCGCGTCTTGCTCTACGTGGGCCAGCGCCTGGAGGTGGCGGCGTGCTTTGTGAGTCACCAACGTTGAACGTGTAATGAACTCTTTTAGCCAATTTAAGTGGCATTGGTTGGTATTGCNTCGTGTCTGTCTGAACTTTCTAACTCTTCTTCTTCTAAACCACCCAACGGATTTTGATGCGGTTTTCACCATTAGGTCGAGTACTTCTCAGGGAAGGTTTATATATAGTTTATTATTTGTACATTCTTATGTAAATTAACATAAATACGATAAATGTGTATAAAGAGTCCTACCCGTTGAGACACTTTCGCGCATGCGCTGCTTTAATGGTAACTACTACATAAAAATAATGTACTGGAGTATTGTTCCCCTTAATAAGATCTACAAACAGCATATTCCGCGACAGCATATTCGTATCTTTCAAGAATAACGTGTGTAATAGTGATCATATTTCTGTCTAAAAATTGTAATTTCAATATGTTTTTTATTGTGAGGGATATTTCTCCATAATGGTGTCCTTATCCTTTAAAATACTTTATTATTCTTCTACATTAAACGAAGATAAAATTTGCTTTTTACACTATTTCGAAATTGCGAATAGTTTTAGAGAAAAAGGCATTTAATTGTTGACACATCACGCCGTTGACACATCAGCTATGTTTCATTTATCCCATACTCACAGCATATAAATAAGTATATTAGTTACGTTGACCATTTAATGTAGATCAAAACTATCTTTTACTGTTTTTCATTTTAATAAGTATTTTAGAAGTTGTTACAATATCAAAAAATCCTTGCTGAGAAACCATTTCTGGTAGTATTATTATGTAGATTAGAATTTTTTCACTTCCAATTGGTGGATCCCTCTGTCTACCTTGCTTCTGCGGGATACAGCGTGAAGCTTTAACTTTATTTTTTTATATTGGCACTATTTTACTAAATGCCGTATTGATTAAAAAAACCAGTTAAGCGCGAGTTGGCTGCGCCTTTCGAGGCTTCCGTACCAATTTCAGATTTCCAGTCAACGGGAAGTAAAATTAATAAAAGTTGGCAAACTTAAGTTCTGCACTCATTAAAAGCTTTTATTTAACTTGCAATGTATGTATGTGGGTTCGGGTGAAATCATGAGCTCAATTTTGAAGTAGATATCTTCAAACGTTTGAGCTGAAATTTTGTATACACGTTTAGTTTGGGTGACAATGCACGATAAAATATGTGACGTCATTCTAAATGTAATATGGCGGACAATGCAAGATGGCGGAATTGTTATTCTTACGTCCGATGTTAATAATGTATCTCCTATCTCCAGTTAACGTCAATCTTGTACTGTCCGACATGTCGACATACGCCCGATGTTAATAATCAATCCTAATCCATAACTTACAACCATAGTTTGAAATATCAATCTATTTTTTTTAGTTTTGCTTGCCAATAACCTATCGAAGTACTTCATTTTCAATCTATCGTTGAGAAGACTAACTGGAGATTAAGAGGGAACCTTGTATGAAAATTACAGCTTGTGCGTGCCAATAAACGATCTGTCGATTTTGACATTACGTTGGATAGCAAATATGACAGTTAATTGCGATCCAACATATTTGGGAGTTTACTTTATCATATCCCCGGATTGCAAGATTGCATTTATATTATACTAGCGGACGCGCGCAGCTTTGCTTGCTTATTTAGGGGTGAATTTCTAATAAACCACGAAATATGTGTTCAACGAAATATTTTTAAGAGTCTAAATTTAAAATTCTATAAAAATCGGTGGCGATTTAAAGATTTTTCCATACAAACTTTCAACCCCTTATTTGCACCCTTAGAGGGTAAATTCTAGAAAACCATGACACACATGTTCAATTAAATATTTTTAACAGTCTATATTTCAAATTTTATAATAATCGGAGGCGTTTTAAAGATTTTTCCATATAAACTTTCAACCCCTTATTGGCACCCTTAGGGGAAGAATTCTAGAAAACCATGAAACATGTGTTCAATTAAATACTTTTGAGAGTCTGAATTTCAAATTTTATAAAAATTGGTGCCGGTTTTAAAAAAAATCTATACAAACTTTCAACCCCTTATTTGCACCCTTAGGGGGAGATTTCTAGAAAACGATGAAACACGTGTTCAATTAAATACTTTTAAAAATCTAAATTTCAAATGTTATAAAAATCGGTGCCGATTTAAATTTTTTTCCATACAAACTTTGAACCCCTATTTCACCCCTTTACGGTTAAAATTTTTCAAAATCCCTTCTTAGTGGATGTCCAGATTAC